>CABIKL010001142.1:0-16797 GCA_902196195.1 Aptinothrips rufus | reverse complement strand
CCCCCCCCCCCCCCCCTTCATTTCTCCTTATTTTGAGTATAATTAGGTTGAATTATGATGGCACCTAGTTTGTAGGTACCTTCTGCTTGTCTGTTGCATAATTTCAATGCTAATGTTTTATAGAGTCTTGAGCTAAAGGAAGACAATGATAAATGGAAAAGTAATATGTGCTTCCTTTGTTTAGGAATGTGTTACATGAGCAGGGCTTTCACTGCATTGTGTTTTGCTTATGAAGTGAATTTCAATGTTTGGTGTTTCTCTACCTTCATTCTTTCTGGAATTTCATTCACTCTGAAATGTTAAAGTTAACTTTTGATCTGACAAAGGTATAACTTGCCTCTGATTTTATCTGTTTTTGTTGGGTTAGTAATGAGCTGCAGGAAGTTAGTTAGGATTCCTTTCTGATTTTTTCCATCATATTTTTTTGTATGTATCACACAAGCCAATAACTCTGCTTGCCCATCCCTCAACCATTCTAATTATTTTCCAAAAGTTACGATTTTCTTGTTTTACTCCTGTATCATGCATTGGCCAGACAGATCTAAAATTATTGTTATTATTACCTTTATAATATATATATAAACGGGGGAGGGGAAGGATCACTGTAACACAGCCTCTTAGGCCAGAGAATTAAATGAAAGAAGCTTGTGACTGCTGACTTGAGTTAACCAGTTTCAGTTGTCCTTTGGAAAATACTGATTGCTTTGACATTTGATTTGCTCTAAAAATTGCTTCTTATAAACAGAAGATAGTCAACATTATTGCCTTCCACATTATCAACTGTTTGTCATCATTATTCTGAAATTTCTAAACATATATCTAAACATAATTTTTAAAAATGGGGGACACACATAATCATTCCAGCAGTTGGTCTTAAATGACTCTTGTGTTCAAGAGAAATTTCTCTCTTGTTCACTGTGTTGTTTGCTTGGCAATCTCTGTCAATCTCTTGTTTCTGTGCCGTGCTGTCTAGTCTCTTCTATGCTCTATCTCCTTTGTCTTTCTTCCCAGGTTCCTACTCAAGGAGGAAAACAGCGTTGAAGCCCAACATTTTTCATATCCCTAGCCAACCACAAATAAGATCCTTCAGCAATAATTCTGGCGCTGTTATGCATTTCAGAATGTCCGAGTTACTTTCCTTCCCCATAATTCACTTTGTTTGATTGCTCACCTTGAACTTGATTTATGTGTGAAATGCTCCTCCGTATTTAGACTATTGTTCGCTCAGTCTACCAGTATATGTTGCATATTGTGTACATATGCAACGTCACATACATTTTTTACAATGCTAATACCTTTTAAAGTTTGATATGTTTTTGTTAAGAGCTATTTTCAATTGATCATTATCAGCAATGGTGTTAATTGTACATTATTATGCTGATTTTGGGACTGTTTTCAACATGAGTACTTAGCTTTGGATTCACATTACCAGCATTGGAGGACAGTTTATAACCAGTCTCTTTTGTGAATCCTTGGATATGTTCTGTTAACTTGCTCTTTTTTTAAAATTTCATTCCCATATAATTTCTAAAATTTGTTTTACTCCGCTCTGTTCCATAGTAATGCTGACAATGAGGTCATATGGAGATTGTAAAAATACTGTAGTTAGATTGGGACTCTTTGTTCTCCTTTGATGAATCAGGTACGAGGAACGAAGAGGAGTAGCAATTCTTAGACTACGGTTTTGCTGAGAAGAGTTACTATTATGTTAATGAGTTTGGCTTGCTAAAAGATGCCGCTCGCAATACTCAGGTTATCAGGCGAATAACCTTCTTTTACCTGTTTCCACTTCTTGTGTTAAGTTTCTGTCATGTGTATGGATTCTAACTACTGTTCTTTACTTTTATCAAATGTTTTTAATGTACAAGATGACGTCCTATTTTATCAAATGAACTGACATAATCATTCAATAATTTTTTTTTTATCTTTTCTCTCCTATTTTCTGATTCATTGTTTGTTGTGTACTTAGAAGATTCACCTTCAGAATCTTGAAACTTTTACGGTTTTATTTTTGTGTTTTGCTTACTCAGGTCTGCTTATTATAAAGTAATCAGAAGAAATGTGTTTTTACTGAGAACCTAGCTTTTTCAAATAAGAATACATTGTGTTTCCTATGTATCTGTGAATCTTCCATTAGATGAGTTAATATGTTGCTTTTTCATTTTTCATTTCTGTAGCTATGATCTGATCATGTGTACCATAAGATAAACACCATCATATTGTGGGTGAATCATTTACATTATCATAACCGTTGTTAAATCCTGCCTCCGATAATAATTTTAAGTACAGCTCTATTGCTCCAGACCTATGACTTTTGTCTTAAATGTGCATTGCTTCTAATGTTTTGGCTTTGTAGTCTTTCCTATTTTGCAGTATTTTGTGCCAAATTTTTCATGCCTTTCAGTGAAGATCTCCTTCCCTAAACACTGCATCACTCTGTCATTTTAATTTCTAATTTTTAATAATTACAATCTCTCTCAAGAGTACCAATTTTAGGAATGATTTGTTTACTAAAATGAGTTCTTTCTATTTTAGTTCCTCTCAACATTCTTGATTTTTATTAAAGTAGCGTTTTGCTATGTCTCATTTGACGAGGTGTCTATTTACATTTCAGTATTAATAATTTGGTCTATTCTGTTCTCCAAATATATTAATGCTTCGAGAGGCTCTTCTTAAAAATGCTGTAAAACAGCCATTGTGCTCATTCTTTACAGTATCTCGATACTTATGCACACAATTTGAAAAAATCAATATGATAAACATTTAAAGCTACATATTATTTTTGTTAACATGACTTTGATCAGTCTTTATTTCTTGGATTCGGTACCTTTCACTAGAAGAAGCATTCCCGTAGTCTCCTTTAAGTTGTTGTAGGTGAACTGCCAGGAATGTCAGTGTCAAAGGCTGTGATGAACTTTCTTGTTATCTGATATTTAAAGTCAACCTTCATCACTAAATTTACTGCAATAACACCACCTTCAAATGAATCTGTACCTCGTGAAATGCTTTGTTGTCAGTTATAGTCAGACTGCTGGAAGGAGTAACTTGCAACCGTCACTTTTGTCGTCTGCTGCCAGTCACGCAGTTCATGTTTGTACAAGGTCTGCTCGGAAACAAATCAAATTACCGGCTTGCGAGATGTATATTGCACTGGAAATACACGATTTCTCGTGCACCGACGAGTTGTCACGACGAAAATTACCGTCGTTTCCGAGCCTTTGATGTAAATCCACGAATGTGAGACGCTTACACCCACGGCTCCACCTCGACCGTTACAAGTTACTTCTTGGAGCAGTCCGACTATAACTCAGTGCCTATATCTTTGTATCATCTCTTTTTTTTTCTCTCTTTTATTGTTAGACCTTAGTTATGTTTGTTATTGTACGTATATAATATTTCTGGCTACATTATGCTAAAGGTCCAATGTGAAAATTGCCCACTCTCCTCTCTTTACCTCCTCCTCTTTTTCTAAATTATTTGTCTGGTAGTTTTCAGTTTTCCTTTCACAGTATTTAATGGATAACTTGTGTAATTAATTGCATTACTGGTTAGGTTAGGTACTGGTTATTTTTTCATTGAGCTTTTTGTGAGAAATCATCTTTAGCTGAACAGGGTTTTCACTCAATTGAGTAGTAGATGTAATCTCAGTGTGTAAAGGGGCTTATTTAAGCTAGCCATGCTTGTAGCTTATTTTGCTGTGATGTGTACTTACATGAGTTGATGTTCATCATTGGTACTCAAGACACGAAATTAAGTTTTCTTATCTTGCTATGTTGAATTATCATATAGATTAATGAACTTTTTCACTATAATACCTTAATCAGAGCGAATTTCTTGAACCTAAGAAAACTTTAAATATTGTTGGAGCTGGTAATAGTGCTACCAGTTTTCTTGTGATTTTGTTTGCCAGTGGCTTGCTTTTAAAGTTTCATGTAAGAAAGCAGTTTCTCTCTTGCCAATTTTTTTTTAATTTTCTTTTTTTAGGACAATTATTTTGTGTTAAATGAATTTGTTTTCTTTCATAAATGAACTTTTGGTGTTAGGTAATGCTGTCTAGATTTTTTTTCAGTAAACTCGTACACAGATTATTTTTAAAGAACAAAATTTAAATTTTAACCTGTACAGTTTGTGTTCCGTTCCTCCTATTTCATTCCTGAATAATTGAATGGATGAAAATGACACGGATTAAGATTTGGTTTTTAGATTACTCCTAGATTCATTTATCAACTTCTTGTTGCATGATGTTGTTTGTCTCTTTGATTAATGCTTCATAAATTGACTGCAGATGCTGCCGCTGACTTCTTTACACTCTGTCGAGGAATAATGTATCATAGCTCTTCTTGTTAAAGATCATCCTACTATTCGCTTTGATCACAAGACGTCTTTGATGCTTTTCATAGTATTGTTATATTATTACCATTATCTATTTTGTTGATATTGATTCATTTATTTGTTGTTGGTTGTGTCTTGGTGGCAATAAATGTTGCCTACAATCCGTTCTGCTGTGTAGGTATGTACTCATATTTCCAGAAAAATTGTAATTGGTGTGAGAAAAGCAAGGAAAGTAGAGTCCACTTACATTGTTATCTCCATTGGGGCCTCTATAAGCCATTCATGTGTCAACTTTGAATCTAAAGATAAGTTCAATTCAAGGTCTTTTACAGTTGTAAGCTGATATCATTGCAAAATATTTGTGTATGTTTCTAAAATTATTCATTCAAAAGAATTCAACTGGTTGAATCATATGCAACCATTTTCAGTATACGCAAGGGTTAATATTTTCCCACTGTCGGAAGGTGTAGGCGCTCCGGGTCTATTGACTGGCGACAGATCTGACCCGTTAGAATCAGACTATCAGCCTGCTGAGAGGCAACCCTCAGACAGCTGTGTTGTGATGTTGCCTCTCAGCAGGCTGATAGTCCGGTTCCGACCGGGTCAGATCTGGCGCCAGTCAATAGACCCCGAGCGCCGACACCTTACTGTCTTTTTGTTTAAAGCAAGTTGTGAGGCTTGAAATAAATCCTGTTATAAATTTATGACTGATAGCAGCTTTCTAATCAGAGACAAAGCAATACTTCATTGTTGTTTCTTGGTTCTTATGAGATTTTCATAATTCTGCAAAAAACAATTACTGCAAAAAACTAGTAGTGTGTTGTTGCCTAATGAATTGTTTCTTTCTAATTTGTGATTATTATTCTTGTGTAAGTAAGCTTTTTATAATCCATGTTTAGTGAAATGTTTTGAATCTCCTACAACTAAGTAAAACTTTTGTATAAATTTAAGAACATAGCCAAGCACATAATTCCTTTTGGAAGACTAGGGAAAAGTGTCAAAAGTAGAAAAAGACTTAAAAAATTATTTCATTCCCCCTCCACATTTCAAATTTGAGATAATTGCTTTGTTACTGCAATCAATATTGCATATTTATGCATAAACACATGCTTAATACATGTTATCTGTACTTATACTGATTCCAGGTTATCTTTCAGCAGCCGCTTGCAAGGTAATATGGCTTCTGGCTAGGTTATTAATAATTTTATTCCTATGGTAGGACTGACGGTAAGCTTGTTAGTAACTATGTTAAAAACAATTTGACTCCCCAACAATGCTTATGACCTCACCCATCCATCCATTCTTGTCAGTGAATGAAGTAGAGAAAAGGCATGCTATAAATGAGTGGATGTTGTGGTTGAAGTAGGATACTGAGGATCTTATGGTGATGAGACTCAATATTACTTCGGGAAGTTTGGGAGAGGGAGAGGGCTGCAAATATGTAGTGTTACTGTAAAGTTGACCATCTAACTTTATTACCATAATATTTGAAGAGTTTTCAGACCTTCTCTTTTTTATCAGAGAAAAATATTTCAAGCTATAATTGTGGCTTGTCCTTAAAAGTTAGATTTAGCAAGCAAGAATCTTGGAAAATTTAAATGTTTCTTCGGGCTTGAAGTGAGATGGCGTAAGGTATTGAGCGAATTAGTGTTGTGTTTTAAAAATTGTATTCATGTTAAGTTACAAAATGAAGTACTATGTATCTTTTGCTTCATGTAATGAATATTTGCAATATCGCAGTTTCAATTAAATGTGATTATAAGTACGTATTGTCATGTTGCATCTGCATATCAGGACATTAGGAACATTTTTTTCAACTTGATGTTGTTCATTGTCGTCTCCATCTTCTATGTATATAACTTCTTATGAAGCTACTTTGTATTTAAAATGAACATTTTAACCAAATGTAGCATTTAAAGATGACTGAAAATTAGCTCTGTTCCTTTCTATTGTTAAGATATGTGTCATTAAGGCTTTGAAATGTTATAAACATTTGTTATGTTATTTTACATTGTTCATGGAAGCAATTATTGAATTAAATAGATACACATGCAGATGTTTGGCTCTTAGCATGATTTGAACCTTTTCTCTCATATTGCCTTCTTTATTCAGTAAACATGACTATATTAAAAATGCTCTGTTCATGTCGGTCCTCATTTAGATTGAAACTTGTCAAGGACAAGAACCATGACTCACCTTCACAACTGCTCTCTTCACAGATATTTTCACAATTTTTGCTGAGGAATCACCATTTCATCTTCTGAAACTCTCAAATATCACATTACGGTCTACACAAGTGCTACATGAAGGGTTTATGTGACTTTCTCTTTGCTTTTGCTTGGGAATACAGCTCAAAGCGAATTTTGTCGTCTGTGTTGATTTGTATTTTTATTAGCCTGGTTTGATCTTCGTTTTTTGTTCACAATATTATGGGCCTCAAACACTTATGAATCAGAACATCTGCATAATTCATTATACCAAATCAAAAAGCATGCATATTGGGATGATTGTGAATGTTTGCATGCTGCTACTATTCATAATTTGTGCGTACACCAAGACCAATTTCTGATTAGTTATTGGATTAGTTGTTTTCACCTTTTTTGATTATTTGATTCACAATTGCAGACTCACCTATGACTTTTGGTTGGAGGAGCAGCATTACCAAAGGGATGTTACCGTGTGCATTCACAGCTTAAAACCATCAAGCCAAACACCATTTTTAAGTCATACCCACAGTCCATGATGGCTAGGCTTAGTGGATTTATTGGTAAGTTTCAACCTTTTTTGATTATTCAATCACTAAATCTTTAACTTTTTACTTCATTTTGGTATGTTGTATATGAAACGCAATTAAGGTCCCAAAGTCATTGATTATACATCTGCATATATTTAACAAATTCAACCATGAATCTAGGTTTTATTGTTGACAGATGATCTTAACTCAGTATTAATCTAGCAATGAAAATATCATGAAGTGACATGGCTTTTAATTTACTTCATATTTATTTTCTGGGATGGTCGAAAAATTTTCCTGTGTAGAAGAGACCATGGACTGATAAAAGCTTTCAAGAATTGTGATTTAAAGCTAAGTAATTTCCTACCAATCTCCAACATTACAAGTGACTTGTTTTCATTTGTTGCTGGAAATGCTACTTTAATTTATAGCTGATTTCCTCTCATTTCTTAGACCAAAAAAGGTGTCTGTCATCCCATTGTACATAATCCTATTAGTATACCAAAAAGATGGGTTCTTTTTCTACCAATGAAATCATATGTATCCCTTTTAATACCCATTGATGCCAATGTAACAATAACTTTTAAAATAGATTTTTCACATTTCATGTATAAAAAATTGTCTTGTCTTTCAAAAGTGTTCCTGAAGTACGTATTCAAAATTTTAATTTTCCAAGAAGCTGAGGGAAGGTATTAATCCTGAAATTTAGACTGATTCTATGGCTGCTTTCAGTTATGATGATTTTCATTCTTGTCTTCCCCTGAAGAGTTCATGGTTTTGACTTGCTGTTCCCAATGTGGTTTGGTGAATGAATTCCCTCAATTGCTTCAGTGAGTTATGGAAACTGTATTTACACTTAATGTTTTCAAACAGTCTTATAATTTACATTGTAAATGAAAAATTATTTGTTTATGATCTTGTTCAATTTCTCATAAGTCACTGTGTATTGCATTTCTATGTTGCTTTTATACTATAGGGTAAAGTAGAACACTAGAACACATGCCATTTATGAATTCCAGTCAATTACAATTCAAATGACCGAAGTCTTATGTTCTACTTTGCCTTTTCGAAGTACTTGTAGTCTGCTGATTGAAGATTTTGACATGAAAATATTCAATTACTAGAAATTTAAGTACAAAGGAAACATGTTTAGCCTGTAACTGTTGTTGCCTAAACCTTCCTGTCGTTTTATATTGTTTCCTGTAAAAGCTTGTGACGACTGTACACATGTGGAGGTTTCTTACTTCCCATGTTTGTAATATAGAGTGCGTTGTATTTGGCTGAACTAAATAAGCATAAGTAAGCAGTCATCTTTTTTATGCCTGTGAAGCAGTATTTTTTACTCTAGGATTAACTGAAGTTTGTAATTTACATGTACTATTTACCTTGAAAATGTAATTGTTGATCTATGTAAAATTACATTGTCAAGTTCTACCTTGTGTATAGAAATCGTGATAATTGCTAAGAATGCATAATGTATTCACAGCAGTGGTGAGAGTGAACTCTGGTAAGTCTTTGAGAAGTTTTGTTAAATCGGATGATGTTTATTTGTGAGTTGAGAAATGCTGTATTGTAAACCATCTAGTCTTCTTTGTGTTGTTGTTGGACTTCAACATCCTACATAAAAGTAAAAGTGTTTTTCGCTTTGAATTGTCTAGAATTTTGAATCTGTTATATTACTGCCAGAACTTCATATCCTGTTAATGCTCTATAAATTCAAGTTTATCGTTATCTGTTAAGATGTATCAGTGTTATTGTCACTATGTTTCTTACTTGTGAATGAACAATACTGTAATGGCTGATAGCATTTGTGTTATGGTGCATAGTCATATTTGTACAATTATGGAAATATTGCAGAATACAGTCAATTCTATGTTCTGAGTCACTTGAGGAAAAATGTATTGTACTTGCTCTCTTTTATTTGAATATATCTGTTATACAGTTCATTTGTTGCGTTATTATTATGCTTTCCATAGCATCTTCTCAACTTCATTCTTCTACTCTCTCCTCGGTCCTTCTCTTGCCCCTCTCCTGTGCGCTTCTTTATTCTCCCTCCCTCCCCTCCAGTGGTCACCTCTGAACAGATTCCCCACTCCCCTCCCCCGAGCAAAAAAAAAACCCACCCCTCTCTTGATGAAAGGGTTTGCAATCTGCTGTAAACAAGTTAAGGAAGATATCCCACTTTATTTAATCTGAGAGTGGATATTCGCACCATTTGGCGGAATGCTGCCTACTACTCTCTTTACAGATATTTATATTTTAATTTCACAGAACAGTCATATTCCGAGTAGATCAAAAGAAAGACCAGACTTTTAGCTCTGATTCGACAGCTATAAATACACTTGAAAATGCACGTAAGCAAAGTTATAAGCGAAAAACAAGACACAGAGCAAATGACGGCCTAGCCGTGCTGGACGGTAAGACGGTAATGATGTATTTTGTTTTGAGTAATTCTAATTAAGTGCATAGTACATATATAAAGTCTGGTGGAGAGCAATTTAGCAGTAAACTAAGAAATGACTTTTCAAGTGTGTAGGGCAGTTTCTTTGTAGAGCAATAAGTACCACCTCTACACTGAATTTCGATTTCTAGAAAAATATGAATTTATAATGTTGTGCTGTATAAACTTTGAGTTTGAGTTCTCAATTGGTAATAAATCATTTGGCCTTTTAATTTGTGTACAACTATATTTCATATGTTCATGATATGTTCATGAAATTCACTAAATTCACATATCACAGATTTTCAGTTTTACACTTCTGGAATCCCTCACATAGAATACTGCAATTATCACTAGAAACTTAACCATTACATTCGTAAGTCATTCCTGAAGACACGAAATTGGATCATACATAAAATAGGATTGATCTAGAGGTAGTGAACAAAAAATAACAATGGGGAACCTCCAGCGGGTATGTACCATTTCGAATATGACAAATCTTTCTGGTTCTGCACAAAATGCAAGCAGTAACAATAACGCAGCCTTTGTAATTTTAATTATATTTTGCATTGAGACTGAGCTTCGAATTATGTTTTTTTACATGTTATGCTTTGGTTTCAACAGAACTGTTCATAAAATTCTCTGAACACAGTCTTGAGAATGCAATGTAGATGATTCATACTAGCAACAATGATAGAATCACAACTCATACTACCAGACATAATCAGTTTGCACATAGGATTTGTGATGAACCAAACTAGCTGCCTATATATTGAGTTCCGCAAATTTTGAAAATTTACAGAAATGGAACAAAGCTCCTCGCAAAACAAAAAAAAATGTAAAAAAAACAACAACATAATACACTGCCACAGCCACTGTCGTTTTTGGATACTGAAGAAAGCAGAGCCAAAGATGTAATCACACGAAATTCTGAGTCAAGTCAGTATGTTCCTGTGCTTTTGAGTTCTTGAATTCTTCATTGATCTCAATACACGAGTTAGAAAACGATATATTTCGTGAATTTTCCACTTTTCAGTGAGAAAAAGAAGAGCAAAAAGACAGAAGAAAATCACAACGTCAATTTCAGAACCTCTATAAAAATGCCGTAGGTCTTCTTGCACACTGGTCTAAAGCAGCCAGTACATCATGCTTTTGTCTAACATACAACCGTCCTTTTCTCCATGGATTTTGAAGCTGTAAAGGCTTGAAATCATCACGAAGACAACGTTCCCGGGCACCGATCACAGCTACAAGGCAAAAATTGTCTAGTCGATCTTCTGAATAGACAGGTCCTCCTTTCCCTTTCAGTACAGCTGCTAAATTCAGCTGCTTAACAACTAAATCGACCACTTCACGAGCCGACGTTTGAGGAGTTACATGAACTTTAAGGCTTGTACCAGATGCAAGCCCCGTTTTATAAGCTGCATACACCTGAAACATAAATCAATTATGTTATATTTTCTTATAGGCTGACAGCAGAAATATCATAAGCAAGATACACAGCACCTAGGAACTTAAACATAGGAATCAAAGTTCTCAAGTTTATGGAAGACAAAGATGTTTTGATGCAACCTTGTGTACTAAGCATAGCATAACATTCATGTGCCCCTCATGCAAGTGAAGGTAAAAATTCTGGCGTCATGTTAAAATCCTTCATATCAAGAAACTGAACTACTTAATTATGTCTGCTGAATAAGCAGCAAGCAAACAACTAAATTGAACCAACAGACTTACCCATTCACTATTCTTCAATCGGAAGGCTTGAAAGAAAGTACCCATGACTGATTAAAATAGTGTGAAAATAAAAAAAGAAGGACAGTAATTCTAAGAATTTAAGTGTCAAATCTTTTTTCCTTTTCGTAGGATTTAAGGATTTAAGTTTTGATTCATCAAGTTTGTTACTTTGTCCCATGGAATAAAACAAAACTCCCTGCTATAAAGGCTCCTTTTTAACTAGAATCTGACCTCAATTTCTACCAGATTCATACAGAAAAATGTTTATCATGCCAAATTGCTTTTTGGTTCAACATGATAAATTACCTGTAGTATTCCAGATGATGGAATTGGCACAATAACAGAACCTGCTCCATTGTCATCATCATCCTCTTCTACTGCATTTTTATTGGCTCCAGTGCTTATGTTGACTACTGCAGAGTCCTCAGAAGACAGCGAATGTTGGCTTTCACTCGTCACAGTAATATTGCCTCCACTGACAGCACTCCCAGTGCTGACGCCACTCACACTCATGACACTACCTACAGGCTGGGCACCCGTTGGATGAATGGAAGAACGCACAGATAAAAGAGGGGATGTTGTTGCTGATACACTTGCAGTAAGAACTGATGATCGACTGCGTTGGTGGCCCAATGAGTGAAGACGCTGAGATGATGATAAAAGAAGAGTATCTTCACTGCGGGAGTTAGGCAGACCTTTAACAGCACCTGAAACCGAGAATGCGAAGATAAATTTCAGCTAGGAAAAGAAATATAATGTACAGGTTGGCTAATGAACGAAAATTTCACGTACTCGCTGAATTGCTCACTCCCAATGTTGCGGAGCAAACGCTTGAATTACTATGAGTAGGACTTGCTGCACTGATACCAGCAGAGCCTACACTACCGGCGCTTCCCTTCCTTGGAGAACCACTAACAACAGGAGCAGAGCCAGCTGACCTTGGATTGGGAAGTGGAGGAGGTTGAGGAGACAAGAGAGTTGCTACAGCGATGCTAGGAGAGGCAATAGTCGTGGTGGAAGCAGTATTCCTACTAGTATTTAACTGTTGTTCACTCTTGCTGAATTCAGTGGCGAGTAAGCATGGTGCCCCACTGACACCTGGACCAGGCCAACTCCCACGGCTTGCACTTGACTTTACCAGCTTTTGATCGCGTGGTGGAATCTGCAGCAGACTTCGTTTCACACCTAGAGAGCCGCCTGTAAAAAATTCTGCATCATCAAATATACACTTTGGAAAAATCTGTGGAATTCTTAACGATGATCTAGCATCTAAAAATAATATGAAATATAAATAGCTACCATCTTTCCCTTTACTGGGCGCTCCTATGGTAAGCAAAGTCCGCACAGGTATCCCGGGAGGTCCGATGACTGGCTGTGAACCTCGATCTCTTGTGAAAGTAACCAAGTCCATAAGCCATCTTATACCTTTCTTTACAGCATTAAGTTGTGAGTCAATTTCCTGTAACTTCCATAAGCGCTCTTTTGCCTGAGACACCTCTGCTGTTGAGAATGCCTGGTCATAAAAATATAAATTATCCAGTAATTTGCTCATCAAGAAAAAAAAAAAAAAAAAGATAACATGCCATAAGTTGATTAAACACCTTACCTCTCTAAGACTATGTTGAGCTAGAAGCATGTCAAGCTCAAGAATGCACGAAAGTCTTGAATAACGAGAAATAACATTGTGTTGATATGATGCAAGATGAACCATTTCAAACACTTGCACAGGGAGTGAGAGAAGATCTCCACGTTGAAGAAGCATGTCTCTTTGCCCAGGAACAGCACAAGCGCTTTCTGCTGGTGGCACCGCCACCAAGAAAGACACTTCAGGTGTAAGGTCTACAACTTCCACATCATACAGCCTGAGAAAAATTAAAAAAAAAAAAAAAAACACGATGTAAGTAGTTGATATTTTAAGAAAGAAGAGTTTTTATCAATATAATTGGTTAATGCCAAGGGTGGAAAAGATACCTATGCAAATGTGACTCCTCAGGGCTGATTTCCATGTATGAAAAGAGACGTCGAGCTGTTGATGCCACTAAATCAACAAAAACTCTCTGTTGCTCTGATTGAAAGACAGTAGCTATCAGTTCTTCTAATGAGGTTGAGCCAGAGGATTGGCTTTCTTCTGGACTATCCCTTTCTGCTTGAGGTGCCACTGCTGCACTGACTTTCCCTTTCAAACGTTTCAGTCCTTCCCATTCCTCACTACAAAAAAACAACAAAACACACATGTATTCACAAAATAAAAGAAGAAGAAAAAAGTTATGCAACAGATGAAGATTTAAAAGAAAACCAAAACAGAAACACTTACGCTGACACATGGGGGTTATCTCTTATTTTACAATGAGGCAGTACATTAGGGGTTTTAGCAGGAACGACAACTTGAATTAGATCGACTGAGCTGTGCATTTTAAGGTAACCAAGATAAAGTCCCCTAGATAACCTAATGCTGCTGACTTGATGGTACATTATTTGCTCCTGTGAATACATATAAAATTTCAGTACAGAGACTGTAGAAATTAGATGGAATGAGAGTCATTCCAATTTTGAAAAAAAAAATCTATACAATGAGAGAAAAGATTCTTTCTTAAAGCTGCTCACCTGTATTGATGACATTAAAATTTCGCCTACATTAGGGTCATCATGATTTGATGCCTTTTTTACTACTTTGCCAATGGGTAGCCAACGAGAATTTAGCACTGAAACTGATTTTGGAGACTTCACATAATTAACCATTGATATCACTAGAGTTCCTTGTGAATCTCGAAGAGGTTTATGGTAGAGCTGACCGAGATCTTGGATGCAGAGAGCAGTCTGTAGAAATAAAAACAGCATTGCGGTACAAGTCATTCTTTAGATAAATAAGCTTTAGATTGAGACGAGAAAAAATGAAATTTCAGCTGTCTACAATAATAATACCTGCATCTGAGCGGCTGCTTGAAGAAGTTTGATTCTAAAATGAATGGAAGAGGAATTGAGTGATTTTTCCATATCCTGACGTAAGGATTTGACATCATCCCAAGTGCATGCCACCTGTATAGGATGAAAAAAAAATATTAATAGCCATTGAGAACAATATCTTTCAATATAATATCACAGCACAGGTGTTAAAAGGTACCTTCATAAGCCAATGGAAATCATTGTAAATACAACTTGGATATGTCTCATCAACTTCGATAACAGGTAAAAAGTCTTCATTGGTTACAAGAACTCTGTCCTCATGGTATAATATACATGAAAGGTAAACTCCTCTGAAAATATAACAAAAAAAAAACAGGATTGTTGAAAAAAAAATAATGCTTCATCAAACAGAAGTTTAAAAAGGGAAAAAAGGAAAGTCAAAATTTCAGATCACATAGTTCAGAGCTAAAAACTAGCTCAAATTTTACCTCCGCAAATTCTTTTGAAATTTTGATGCTGCAGTAAACAATTGTTTTATTGTAGTTTTCTTACGACGCTGAACATTGGGTGTTTCACCACCAGTGCTTGAAGATTCTTGGATATCCTTAATTTCCGCAGCAAATTCCGGACGTGCTTTGCGCATTTCAGTGAACAAATTGTCCAAGATTCGTAAGCTCACTCCTGTGAATCTGGCTTCTCGACCATCCACATCTCGCCAACCTAAGAATTAACAGAAAAAGAAGTGAGGTTTGCAGCACAAAAGCTATAGAAGGCACGGAGGATTTCAATACTTACTTGATGGTACAACTGAAGGTGGACTTGATAAAACAGAATTACTGTAGCCTTTTAAATTTCCACAGGAAACACGAAAATAATACCGCTGACCCTGAACTAAATCATTTATATGACACTCTGAGTGACTTAGATCCAGGACTTCCCGTTCTCCAGCCAACACATCAAAATCAGCAGAGGAGCTCCATTCAACTAAAATAAAAACAAAATTAGTTTAAAATTTTTTTTTCAAAGAACATTGTGATTTGTATCTAATAAATTTACCTTTAAACTTTGTGCATACGGGTGAATCTAGAGTTTCTGGCTCTTGAAACCTAACAGCCACAGAATGTGTGCCTGTAACATCTACTGCCACCAGGAAAGGTTCATCTGGACATTCTGAAGAATGAACAGGTGATTAATCCATGCATCATAATATCATGTATGTGTTACCAATTAAATACAAATAAAAAAATAGGTACACACTCGCTTGCTCAAAACCCAACAGCATCCGCTTTAGACTCTTGACTCTTCGATCCCATATTGAAAGTTGCTTATCCCCAGAGGAGGATGTCAAGGAAGTACAGGTGCCAGAGATCGAGTCAGCAGTAGAAACGGACACACATGGTGCCCCAAAGGACGGGATGCTTCCATTGCCGGCGGGTCCCGGAGTGAGGCCGCCTATTGAGGATGATCGGCTGTGGCTGGCGTTCGTATTGTGCAAATTATTGTAAAGCAGATAGCTGCTGCTGGAGCTGGAGCCGGAGCTGGACACATTGTTAGCAAACACATGGCCGCCAAGCTCCTGCAGTCGCAACTCGGCTTCGAGCACTAGCTGTTTCAGATGAACGTCTAAGGAATCCGAATTTTTGACTGAAACAAATTTTATTACATGATTACTATAACTTGCATCTCATTTCTGAATTTTCTTTTTTCAAGTCCAGAAATAATTCTTTTTTTTTCTTTCAACTTTATGGCTTACATTGATTTCCTTCCTGTGCCCCAAAAGCAATGAGGATCTTTGCCATGGGTTTGTTGCCGAGAAGAACGGCCACATCCAACGGCGAAAGTCCATCGCTGTTGACGCTGCAAGCACAGGCAAATACTTAATGGTATAAACGTCATGAAATCGACGAGACTGGCACAAGAACCTTACCGATTGAAATACTCGTACCTGTTGATATCGACGTCGGTTGACTGTAGTATGGTGCGGGCTCGCTCGACATGTCCCTGCTCCACGGCCGAAAACAGGGCTGGAAAAAAGTTAATTAAAATAGTGTTAGAGTAGGTATTTGTCAAGAGACGGAAACTCACAGGAACCAGGAAAATAGGGAGTAGGGAATTGTGCGGACACCATCTCACAAAATTAAATTTAAAAAAAGCGCAATAAACAAAAATAAAAGAAAAGCAAGCATAAGCGACTCACCATGCGAATGTATGTCGATGTGTTGAAGTTTATCGAGAGTGGTGGGGACTTTCTTTTTCTGGTGGGTCCGGGTCAGATGCAACCCGTCCACCAAGAACTCCATACCTGTCCCCCCTCCACTCCCCACCCCACCTACGTCATCCCCACCCCCTCCGTTTCGTCCTCCCCCACCTCCTCCACGGTGACGGTGCTTGCCCAGTTCTTGAAGTTCTGGCAAAAAAGGAATCGCAAACGCAAAAATTAAAGAAAAAATAAAAAGACTAGTGAAAAGCTGAGCGATTAAATAGCGATAGCTACATAGCAAAATTAGTGAAACGAAAAACAATACATATAAAAACTGTGCTTAGTTCGGAAAAGGCAACGCACAGGGTATGCAACCAGAGAGAGAGAGAGAGAGAGAGAGAGAGAGAGAGAGAGAGAGAGAGAGAGAGAGAGAGAGAGAGAGAGAGAGAGAGA
>CABIKL010001141.1:0-16800 GCA_902196195.1 Aptinothrips rufus | reverse complement strand
AAATTTAAAAAAAAAAAAAAAAAAAGCAGCTTTGGAAATGGTACTATAATATCTGAAATGGAACATTTTGTTTCATGTGGATAGGAAGAATAGAGATTGAACAATAAAACAAAGACGTTCTGTGCAATAGCTTTCTTGACAATATACATCAAAGTGACAACATTGTGACAAATTGAGTCTCTGATAAACGTAATAAATTTGAATAGTAACAATAGCAGACCAATGAGTTGGGCAGTTACAAAGGCCACAAGGAGGTATGCATAATCTTTGCACATCATGTTTCAGAGTCTTCCAAATTTGTAAGATAGAATTTGGTAGTTTTTATTAATATATCTTTTAAATATAATTAAAAGAGTAAAGGTGTGCTTCCAACCATTTCAAACGTTGTACTATTGAACTAACAGAATCATACATACTGTACTCAATCAGGCTTATATTAACTTTGTTGTACAAGATCCAATGAATGTTATACTTTTCGTCACAAATTTCAATGTGTTACAGCTTCTTTGATAATATTTTATCTTCTTATAATATAGTACTGTTAACTAAAACTACTACCGTACATCGATTTTTAAATTAATATTCCTTCAATTCCCTCTCACACTCCAGTTTTCTAAAACACATTTTGACTGGGCACCTATGGATGGAATGAGGTGGCTTACGTTGTCCTACCAGTACATATTTAATGACATATTCATACTTATTTATTATGACTTTTGAATAATTCCAACTAAGTACATAGTACATGTGTATTAAGTCTGGTGAATAACCATTTAACAGCAAATAAAGAAATTAATTTTCAAGTGTGCAGAGCAGTTTCTTGTAGAGCAATAAGCGCCACTTCGTGCTATCATTAAAATTGTAGAAAAATACACAAAAATGTTAAAAAGTCACTTAAAAAGTATTACTTACTTTCATTCTAATTTTTCTACATTATCAGAAACAAAAGCAATCAAAAACACATTCTATACAGTGATAGGACAACTTGATCTCTACACTCTGACATTTTAAATACAGGAGAAGGAAAAGTCCGGTACGACAAAATCTGGTAGGACAACGTCTGCTCCCCGTATGGAATGATCGAGAGGTACCTCCCTCTAAAGGTTCCCTCCGCATTATTTTTATCATATATTAGTTGTCAATCATCAACAAGGAATGGGAAAGTGTTGGTTTTCTTTCCAGAATACATTTTGAAAATTACAAAATTTTCTTAGAGATCGAACCACTTGCACAGAACTTTGTAGCTGCACTTACCAAGGACTACGCATCAAAAGATAGAAATGCTTGCAGGTAAAAGATATGCGCACACGCAGTTGACTGCAAAAGATGTCAGCTGGATGTCTGTGGTATGGCTAAGGAGTTCTGTGCAAGTGGTTCCATCTCGAAGAAAATTTTGCTATTCTCAAACTGCATTCTAAAAAGAAAAACCAACTCCTTTCCTTCTCATTGATGACGGACCAATAAATACAATTAAAAAAGAGGGAAGCCTCCACAAGGGAGCAATTTTAGTGCCTATGTGGCACCTAAGGTAAATATTAAGCTGTTAGAACTCATTGAATTAACACTAACTACGAAATTAAGAGAGCACGGGCACGACTCCGAGCCCCAAAAGCTCATTACCTACTACCTACTACATCCTCTCACCTTGTGTGCTCACGTAAGTGCAGACTCAGTAATGAAACTTCTTCTAATTTAGGTGCTCGGTGCCCAAAGTAATGTGCATAACAAGGGAACAAAAAAACATTTGTACATAATTCCTTTACACTAGTACAAGCAATGTAATCACAGAAATGTATCGAAAATGGTAAAATTTATTAAAAATTGTTGAGCTAAATGGAAAAATCTACACTACAATGTAACTAGTTTTGTTTCATTTCTAATTTCATGGCTTATGAAAACAATCACATGAAGATCAGTGACATTGATTTCATAAAATATGTTGTGCTTAAACAAGTTTGTTTCAGAAATATTTGTCCACATTATTAATTAATGAGCTGTTCCGAAAACAGTAAATCTTACATTGCAAATAACATGATACATATATATATATATTGTACAACAAGTCAAATGTCATAAGTGCACAAAACTAAAATAACCAATACATGGTCAACAAATCACAGGACATATAATTCTCCATTCAACAATATAGTTAAAAATTGATGAGGAGCAATTGGACGGATTAGTCAGGGGTTTGCCACAAATTTTATGATGCTCATTGAGTTCCTCTCTCTGAAATGTCTGCACAGTCAACACTACATCAATAAGAGTTAAAATGCCTCATGAAAGAAGGCCACACGATTTACCAAAATTCTATTACAGTTCAGATAAGAACAACAACAAACCATGAACAGAATGACACGTTCTCATGGAAATAACTGTGTACAATCAACATGTATACACAGAACATTTTCGAACTCCTTGAAAGATCCTCAATTTTTTTTCACCACCCAGATTAGGGTAACATAAGTGTTCCATCTCCAGATCTCATTTTAGTATCACCCACACAGCTTCATTCACAAACCAGTTCACATTTTAAAAGGTGTCGACTTTCAAAATATATACATGATCTTTATCTCTGAGAATGCAATGTACATCATAAGCAGTACTGTTCCAACAACTAAAATAAAATCATGAATCTGATAAAAAATTCCATAAAATGTTGATATATTTTCAAATTGATTGCTAAACCTCAAGCAATGTTGAAAAAAAAAATCTTTATGAATAATAAATAGTATTACATCTTTCTCTTAATTCACCAAATCACAACAACAAAATCAACAACAACTAGAAAAGAAAAAGAAGCTTGCGTTAGACTTGTCTGAACAAATGAATAAGAAAAAAATCATTTGTGTGCATAAACAAGTTAATACAGATTTTAAGTTTAAAATGTTTGTAAAACGAGGTGAGCCTATTACTCTGACACAAATTCTTACAACAAGACCTCTTCATTTGTATCAAGCAACAAACTAATGAAACTTGAAATGAGAATATAATTTATGAGTGGGCTATGTCTCCTATTGCTCACAAGGAAATCTAGGAATCTTTGACTACTTATTCTTCAACCAGTTGAAGAAATTTTTTCTAATCCTCGAAGAATGGCTTCTCCTCCCTCTGGATACAAATATGGCTGAGGATCATGGATTAGAAGCAGGTTCTCAGAATTTATTTTTTCAGAACACATGGGACAGTTCTCACCACCTTCAACAATCCTGTAACAAAAAGAAAAAAATGAGAAAAAGAATTATTTTTTATTTATACTGATAGCAGTCAAACTTAAAATGCAAGATTAGAAAGAAAAGCTCAAGTACATACTGAAGAAGCTCACTGCGTATTGCTGGAAAATCACAACTTGGACAAGCAGTCAAATCATTTCTCACTATGTGTCGACCCTAACGAAAGAGAGGTGACATTATAATGTATAGTTTCCTTAAACGAGTCAACTTTTAAGAATGGCCTTGTACCAGTTTTATGGACTTACAGTGGCGATGCAAAATGGGATTGTATTTTTGCAGTGAGAACAGTTCAATTCTGTTTCCACAAGAGGTGTATTACAGAAAGGACAGGGGGTTGATGGCTCTTCTACTTCTTCAATTTCTCCCAACTTGTTTCTTTTTGGTGGTTTTCTAACAACAGCTTCAATCTTCTTTTGATATTTAGGATCCAACTAATTTTTAAAGAGAAGAAATTCGTAAAGACAATGTAAGGTGAAACTGCTTCAATTTAAAAAGTTAGTGCTATAAGTGATTGACAAGAAATAACAACCTGAGATCTGTATTCCGGTCTCATTAGCATTGCTGCATAACTAAATGCAAAGGTTTTCAAGCCAGCACGATGGCACTCAAGTACTGCTGATGTACATATAGGAACAATATCTGAAAACCAGGAACAAAAATGTTACAAAAATAAACTAGTTAATCTTTAAAAACATTAAAGCAGAAATACCATCTTACGGGATGGAAACTGTGAGATGTTGCTCACTACTCGAATCAGCATTCTAGAGCCTTTAAGATGATCCCCACGACGCGAATGAAAACGAGCTAATACATATGAGTGAAGCAGCATAAGGTTATTAACCATTTCTGCAGGAATATGCATAGACCTTTGTCGCAACTCTTGATACATCATTAAGAGCACATCATGTGCATGTCTGTAGTTACCATTTACCTACAACAAAAGTAAATCTTTATAACACAAGACAACAGCAACAACTTACTGCAATATGTTGTAGTTATTAACATTACCTGCTCATCATTCGCAATAATGAGTGCAGTTTTAGCTGCTTCTCTGAACTGCTGACGGGCCATGTACAGTTGGAACAAATATTTAGCATCCCTAACCACTCCATCAGTTTCACCTAATAGAAATTCAATCAGTTGAGTAGCAAGGCGCTCATCTTTAGAAGCTCCAACCGTTTCAATGGCTAATGGAATTGCTTCACGATCCTCTTGGTTTGTTTGGGCCACTTTGAGTAAATGTTTCAATGCTTTGGCAAAATCACCTGCATAATGATAATACTTTCCAGAAAGAATGTAGTTGTGTTCATTCTCAAAATGTAGTGCTAAACTTCGGTAATCATCGGGAAGAGCCTCGGCACCAGCACTTACATCTCGTTTCATTTCAAGCAAAATGTCACCATAAAGTTCTAGTTGATTGTGACGTCTTGCTAATTGGAAAGCTTCATCATGACAGTGTGATAAGACAAGAAATCGAATGGCAGATTCATAATCATTGAGCTTTTGGAAAAATCTTGCCACCATTTTAGCACCTTCCATACTCTTTGTCTCCTGAACTATTCTCACAGCTTTCTCAGGATTATTTAAGTGATCTAAATTTATGCGAATCACACTGTCCCATTCACGAGCTGCTTCATATGCTTTACTTGCTTCATAATATTGTCGATCAGCTTCTTTGGCTTTTGCAAACTGCATGTGAATTCGAGCAGATGATATCTTTGGGAGAAGCTGACCCACTTTCTGCCAATTCTTAAGCTGAATGTAACATGAAGCAGCTCTCTCAAAAAGCTCTGCCTTTTCAAACAAAGCCACAGCATCTCCCAGTTGCTTTTGACTTTCAAGGATTTCAGCACATTCTTTCTGAAGTTGTCGGCTGCTCTGTGGATCTAATGCCATTGCAACTCCTCGACGAATATCTCCACAGCGAATAGATGTGCGAGTGATACCTGCTCGACATTCAGAGTTGTGGATTTGCGAAGCTTGTTCATTTAATTGAGATCTATGACCGCCAGCGCTTTTAACAGTTCCATCTTCAGATAAGGTAAGAAGGCCCTTTTCATAGTGGCTGAGAGCTTCGATATAGTGTCCACTGTAAAAGACAGATTTTATGGCAACATAAAAAAAGAAATCGAATCAAATTAAATGATTTTAGCAGGATAAGCCCTCATTAGAAAGCCAATCCCAACAACAGGGATGGGGAATAACTTCTAACTTTTGATAAAAATGTTTACTACAATTCTAAAGAATTCATACAACTATAAAGCATAGAAGTTACTGATGAACCAATTTCTTTCATTAATCTAAGTGCTCGGCAGGCTTTCCCTGGCTGAGTTTATTATTTGGAGTTTAGCTTACCCTCAAAATATAAACCATATTTCCCTTTTTCCAAATTTAAAAAAGTTTGTTTGAGAAGAAAAGCATGGTTGGAAATGTGTTGGAAAAGAAACCTACAATGCTGGCCGTCTTTCTGAAACATTTTGATTTTGCACTTACGTAAATTCTAATTGCTGCGCATACTCCTTTGAAATCAAAGGCACTTGATGAGGAGCTAGATTCCTGGCTAACTGTAAAGCTTGTTCCCATTGTAACAGATCTCTTCGCATAGCAAGTGCTGCACCAGGGTCACTGGAGGATAAATACCACTCCTGCCAAAGAGATGAATTGCATAACATTACCGTTAAACACATTCAAAACAATTACCTACTTCAATGTGAAAATTGCAGTGAAAAGAAAACATACCTGAGCAACATCAAAAAGGGAAAGGTACATGGAAATGTGCCCAGCAAGAAGCTTCCGTTCCTCAATATTGCGTATATCTTCAAGTGACCACACCATTGACACATCCTTCACATGTCGATATACTTGAAGAGCTGATAGAAAAGTAGATTTTAGAAGAACAAAAAAAAACAAAAAAACAAAAAAAAACAGGAACTTTTAAGAATCTACAAATTGGGAGAAAGTATGAGCTTCTCTTCAATTACCTGTTTCAATATCTAAGCTCTTCAATGCAGCTTCACCAAACATTTTCCAATGTTCTTTCTTATTCAAATGTTGGCACCACTTCCATGCTTCCTTAAATCTAATTTGACAAATGTATCTAGTTAGGGTAAAAGCAATAATGACACAAATTATAGACAAGGTCTTAAGCAGTACAAACCTTCGTAACATTAAATGTTTCTTCAGGAGAACTTCTATGTCTATGGGTTGCAAACCCGTATTGAGAAGAGATCCTCCTTCTTGAAAACTGTGAGTGCTTAATACCATCTGAATAAGTTTTCCACCAACTGCTTGGACAACTAGTATTCCAGCATTTAATAATAATGGAACCTGATTAGTTGGAAGTTTTGTGACACCAACATGCTCTATCTGAGTTCCTGAAGGAGTCAAACTGGTTTTAGTCATGCTAAAGAAAATGAAACAACTAAGATAGTCAATAAAGTTGAGATTCTCATACCATGCACAGATTCAGGCACATACACATATGTGATAATGGATTTATCATCATAAGCAACAAAAACGTTCTTGTCAGGGGGCCAAATATCCCAAATAACTCCCACACAGCTTTGAGGAAACTCAGGTACTTTAATAAGATCAGTGCTAACCTAAAAAGGAAATAAAAGTTCACTGATTATTATAGAAAAATTAAAATTGCTTCAATACTGAAAAAAAAAAATGGCACGTAGAGTAATTTTTTTCTGACAAAAAGACTCACAGGATTGAATAAATAGCCTTCACTCTTGGAATCAAAGATTACAATCTTCGTTCCACTTAAATCGGGAAAAATAGCTCGAATTCCAACAGTATGTCGAAATTCCACGACTGTCTTCCAATCCTCCATAAAGAAATAACACAAATCCCCCATATCTGTTGCATATATAAGAAAGTCATTTGTAAGGGTATGGCAAGTTACAGTATAGTCTTGTGACGGAGATTCAGGAAACAACTTTGTTTCACAGTTCCCATTTCCAAGATCGGAAGGCTCTAGCTAAAATCAACGAAAGAAAAATAAAAAAATAAAAATTTGTACTTAGCATGTATGAATAATTCAAATGGTGTTTTAAGACAAGTAATGTGATTTATTACCAAATGTAGTTGTACTCTGCCTTCATGCAAGATAGAAGCATAATCTGCATTCAGTTTCATACTTGTTATAGTACCTAAATATTCTTTGTCCCTGAAAACAAGAAGACAATATTGATGATCGTATAATGTAAGATTCTAAAATAAAATTACAACTAGAATTAATTCTCAAAACCTTTGCAAATAAGTCCAAAAACAGACAACAAAAGGTAAAATAAAAATTTCAAGCATACAAAATTTTAGTACAAAAGCACTGGTATTTACTTCACTAGCTGAGGAGTGGAACCAGAGTCTTGGCTAACCGTTGTGAGATCATAGAACCAGACTCTATTGTTCATTCCCACACACATATGATAAGGTCCAAGGGCTACAAAACTTGGCTCCACTGCAGTAGGAATTATCAAGGAGTTTGGCTTTCCCTGAAAATAAACAAGAAATAGAAATATACACAATCATACAAGAAAAAAAAAAAGGATACAAAGTAAAACTTGTCTAGTATGTGTTAAATACCTTCTCAAAGTTGTAGGAGTGGAGGGTTACTTCACTAAGACTAGAAAGAACAGCAACCTTTGTGCTGTAGACAGATGCTAGCATTGGGAGGCAAGAAAGGAAAACAACAAGGTTGCCATTGGTAGTGGAAACTGTAAGAAGTTGTCCATCTTCACTCCATGCAACACATTCCACATTTCCTTCACTTTCAAGTGTGTGAACTGCAACAGTATCTTGCAAATTATTCATATCATGAACTTTCACCCTGTGAAGAAGAAAAAATATTATGAAGTGAGGAATTTTAAAAGAATTTATAGCAAACAATAAAATTCAACAATTACTAATTAGTGGTAGTTTCGTCCCATGGCTACTTTAACAATAAAAAACTGGACTGAAAATAAATCAAATCACAACACACACAATGTTACAAATTGGCTTACATGTTATCACCGCAGGAGGCCACCTGGCCAAGAGAAGGGGAAAGTGCAATGTCTGTCAAACCATCTCGATGGTTTTTAGCTTGAAATAGTTCCTGGCCAACTTCCTTAATATGAGTTGATATTGCAACAAGATACCCAGCACTGAATCCCAAGAGAATGTAGCCATCGCCAAACCTTCAAATATAATATGAGAATAAATCTGATATTTTTTCAACATTAATGGCTCTATTAGTCATACTAGTCCATATTTACGCACCATTTGTAGGTAATCAATGTTCCATATCTAGTTTGAAATGCAAGTTCAACTGGGTTATCAGGGTCATGTAAATTATATAGGAACAAGGTTTTATGACCAACAATAACACTGACCTGTGAAGAAGGAATAATTGGTTCACTGGTAACAATTGTAAAAAACAACTGATATACACAATGATCAATAGAAATGTAACTAAATGTGTTAAAAGAAACAGAAAAAAAACCCATTCAAAATGAACAGTGCAAGTGTTATTCTGAAAAGCTTACAGTATTTTCTCCTCCAAGACGTTCATCAAGCTTCATTTCTGAAAATTGGACATGTGATGGCTCTGCTCTCAAATTTATGATTCTTAAAGTATCTCCCTCAGCATTGTTTATTGAGAGTGATTTATCCTCAGACCCAAGAGCAAGTAAACCTTCTTTGCTCCAACCTCCACACACGATTCGTTTACTGTGTTTACCAAGTATTGGAATTCTCCTGTTTTGATTTTTAAAGTTAAGGAAAACAAAATAAACAATTTGAAAATAACAGACTTATTATGGGAAAAAGACTCATGACAAGAAAGCAGAAAAGCAAGATATTACTTGACGTTAGCATGGTTGTATATTGTTAAATTCCCTTTGGACGATCCAACAGCAAGTATAGTACTGGTTTTGGACCACAAAAGACAGCTCATTGAATCTCTGAGGCCAGTATCAACTTGCTGCTTGCGACCTGTATTTGCGTCCCATAGAACTATATATGGGGCTTCAGATGAAATTATCGCTAGAAGGTCTCCATCAGAATCCCACCCGAGGCCACAGCATACTCTAAAAAATTAACGACGTACCTGACTTTAAACTCTTTTGTAATGATACAGGATAGATATTACAAATGCTCGTAATTTACAAAATTTAGGAACGGAATGATAAAGAGACAAAGATGACACATTACCCACGAAGTCGAATTCTTTCTACCAGTTTTCCATTACGATTGTGCACAGCAACAGACTGATCGCTGCCAGCTGTGGCCAAGTATATGCCGCTTCCGGGCTGCCATGAGAACAACAACTCTCCTGGTCCATGAGGTTGGTTTAACGCAAATATTTGCTGTAAAAAGAAGTCATAAATATGTTTAGTCCAATAATATCGATAAATCCTATAAATAAAAGTCATATCCACAGTGACAACCATTAGATCACCAAAGCAAACAAGATTGAAAGCAATTTTAAAACCAGAAGTTAGTAACACAGCAAAATAATCAGTCTCTCTGCAGGTTAAACGCTACCCAGATCATACCTTTTCACTTGACATTACGATGTCAAACGTTGACAGAATTCACAGTACATCAAAAGCCCAGTAGCGGGAGTGGTGCGCTCAATGAAAGCGGTTGACACGTCGAAAATATAAGCATTGAAGCAAAATACTATAGAAAGGAAATTTTGACGGCTTCATCGGCTCATAATTCATAATTGTTTATTTACCGTTCGCGTTCCCATGTCAAAAATGTCAAAGCTGCGGTGTAAATAGGCTTTCGGACACTCTTGGCCCACATGATCTTTAAAATACGATCGTGCCTATAACCAGTCTTGTCTGTCCTTGCTAAAATGGCGTCGAATATTCTAAGGAAAATATCAGGTTCTTTCAAAAATCTGGCGTTACCTAACTCACGAGGTGGGTCTTCAGGAACAGGACGTATTTGGTCTTCCTAGAATTTTCGGGATCAAGACATATGCCCATGTTATTTTGGCTGAAATGAATCTTAACCTCTGCACGTAGAGTCAAGTTTCATCTTTTTGCTTTTCATAATAAGTTTGAGCTTTGGTCTGCAATCCAGTTTAGTGATTGCACGTAGCTAAATCTCTTCTGATTTGTCGTGTATTAGTTTGCTGATCTTCCGAGAACTGTCCCTTTCTATCTGACAAATGATTCCATTTGTTGTGGAGTGTCATAGTGTTGATTTGATTGCTCTTTTTTAAAGGATATAACATTACAATCCCAGCTTTGTCGCGGGGTCTATCCAGCGAAACTCAAACGGAGCCTGAGTCAAGACGTAAGATATCTCTTCACAAAATTTTATCAGTTATCTGCTAATTTCATGTGTTTTTTAACTTTGCTCATTTGTTTAGCTACTGTACGTAAACCCGATCTGGTTGCACGAGCACACATAACAGACTTTGGACGGTACGTTGCTGAATGTTTGCCAAAGTTTGTACAAAAGGTGCAGTTGACTGGCACAGATGAATTAGAGGTGCTTGTTGCGCCCGAGGGCATTGTTCCGGTCTTGCAGTTCTTGAAAGATCACCACAATGCTCAATTTGCCAGTCTAGCTGACATTGGTGGTGTGGATGTTCCTTTTCGAAAGTATCGCTTTGAGGTGAGCAGGATCTCTGTTTTCTTTTCACAGCCACTGAGTTTTCGTTTGGATGATACCTAATTATTCATTACTATGCAATTTCTTTCTTTATAGGTTGTTTATAACTTACTCTCTTTGAGATACAACACTCGTATCCGTGTCAAAACATACACTGATGAATTGACACCATTAGATTCTATAAATGAAGTTTACAAGGCAGCTAACTGGTATGAGCGAGAAATATGGGATATGTTTGGTGTCTTCTTTGCTGACCATCCTGACCTGAGACGAATTTTGACTGACTATGGGTTTGAAGGACATCCATTCCGCAAAGACTTTCCCCTCAGTGGCTATGTGGAAGTGAGTATCCTGCCCTCACACTTTGCTGCTGTATACACATCTTCCTGATCAAAAAATGTGTTAATGTTTGATCCAATTTCCTCTCTCTCTAATTCTGAAACAATCAATCAATTTTTGGCTTAAGTTTGCTTGTTACAAATAAGTTCTTTTTACTTGAGAAGTTTCATTTTTTGTTAAATTTGTTTCTAGGTACGATATGACGATGCTAAAAAGCGAGTTGTTGTGGAACCACTGGAGCTTGCTCAAGAGTTCCGTCGGTTTGAATTGAACAGTCCTTGGGAGCAGTTCCCCAATTTCCGAGAGCCTAGCGTAATTGAAGAACCGACTCCCGCTCCAGAGAAGAAATAGAATTATTACTTGCTATTGAGTTTTGGTTGTTAGCCGATACAATCATGAAATTCTTGCTGTTTATTTGTTGCTTTATTGAATGATTCTGTGTTTTGTACATACTTGCTGTCAAATATATGCTGAGATTTTGTACAGTTACAATTGTATTTCCACAGATGTGGGAGTATTATTAAACTGAATTGAAATATTGAATTGTGGTTTTAGAAGATTTTGTCCTTGTCCTATCATTGAATACTGAGTTCCTAGTAGATTTCTGCACGTTGTATATTACGTCGGTTCAAGTTGAAGAAACTTTCGAATATTGTTCAAAGATAATCCATCTGGCGTATGAATTGCAATGACTCCCAAAGATGAAACATCCCTTATATTTCGCCAGTCGTCATCAAAAAATATCATATCAGTGAAGCCAAAATTTGATTTCTGATGCAGCCTGAATGAAAACAGTAATTTAAAGATTCATTATCTTTCTAACAGAAAATCGTGCTATATATTAAGAGGCAAAAGCAAATTTTGGCATTACCTATGAAAGTGGTTTTTCTTGCACCCAGGATAAATTTCCCTGTACGATATGTAGGGTGCAATATGCAAGAGATTAATTAACTGATATGCTCCACTAATATCCTTGATACGTGACGCTATACCCATCTTGTATTCCTTTTCCTTTAAAAATTTTAATATTGGGAGCGTATCTTCATTCAAAACTGCCTTTCGGCCGCAAGAATCAATCACTTGTCCCTCTATGTACTGGAAGGGACTCCTCATTTGCTTGTCCAGACGGAACGGCCACAAGGTTAGGTCTGCGTAGGGGAAGAACCAGTTAAATTACTCTGCATGAATCACAACTATAAAAGAATAAAGGGCCGGATTAAAACGTAACCTAGATCAAAGACGATCAGTTTTGACGAGTTAGGACATGGTGACGAGCTTGCCATAGCATAAAAAATGTTGCAATTACTCCGTCAGTTTGAGCGGTTTGAGTAAATTTGACAGTGGGGAGTGGGGGGAGGGTGGTGAGTGGCAGTGAGGTAGGGTGAGGAGGGTCAGGGTGGGTGCGGAATGGAGGTAGCGCGCAGACCGGCAGCGGAGGGGAGGCAGGGGTTCCAAACGGAAACAATCTCTTTTTATTTAATTTTTAATTTTAAATCATTGATTGATAGATAACTAGCACTGGCCAAAGACAATGTCTTCCAGCACCCGGAAACCTGCGACTTGTGTTTTCGAAAAACCCAGGACTTTGGTCATTTTTTCTCACCAAACATGCACCATCAAATGTGCTAAGGAGGAAAGTTGGGGCTTCCCTCTTCTGATGGGACTTCCTTGTTTTAGGATAGTAAGAGAAAAATAAATATATTCCGAAGGAGAAATTGTCTATTTCAACATTTATTGAAAATATTTGTTATTCGGAGGTATGGTAACCATAAAAAGTCAAACTTTGTTTATGAAACAAAACAAACATTGCGGACACGCATAATAACTAACAGGCAAGAAAAGTCACTTAAATGAAAAATTTAACAGAAACTTGCCTAACAAATGTTGAAGTGTGAGTAATTTGATGAGATAAGGAGGAAAGAAGGCGGCAAATAACAAAAACAAAAGCAGCATTCAAGCTCTAAACTGCTCAGTCTGACATTTGGCAATGAATGATATGAGCTACATCAATCGTAATAGGAAAATGAATTAAACATGACAAACCCAATAACTTTGTGCTCATTTTCCATGGCACATATCATCAGGAAAATTAAGCTGATATTTTGCTGTTGCTTATCATTCTAGCGCAAACAAAATTTTGGAATTGAAGCTAATATCACTCATTGCAATATACATACAACCAACACAACTGAACCGAAAATAATTAGTGAAATAATATAGTGACAAGTTATGACCAAGATTCATGACATTAAAAATTATCATCATGGGATCAAAAATAAGGACTGTAGGTATCAATGCATGCAACCAAAAATGAAGGTTAGTTCCTAATGAACCAAACTATAAAATTAAGACTTCAGGATAAACATTTTGAAGCTAAGCATGAGAAGTTTCACCACACCCCTTCAAATGTTAACTACCCACCGCAGAAATCACAGAAGGAACTAAATAAAACTAAGAATTCAACCGGAAATAAAGAGAATTTAAAATAGAAGTTTGATGAAACAAAGGAATTTAGAGACTGAATTTCCACAAATTATCAGACATTGCCTACTTTATAGAAAAACACATCTTTAGTGGAAATGTATACAGTTCCAGTATAAGATAAAGCTATTCATCAATTAGTAAGCCGGCAGGAGATGGACAGGAATGTTCACTCTGTTGTCATCAGAAGTCAACTACATCCACAATTCAAACAAGGAAAGGAAATTTTATATTCATCATCTTTCATCCCGAACATTCATTTGCAACTTCCCTACCTCTGATAACAAAAACCTGGTGTTAATTGGCCAGAAAAACAGCAGTGTCTAAAAGACAAAAATAATCAAGCATGGTGCTTCAGACCCCTTGTTAATAAATGACAAAGATAAGGACAATAGCAATAATACTAGCTCAAGACTATCCATTACAAAATCTGGACACGAGCAATACTTAATTTTTTGATTGTAGTACACAGTAACCGACTGGCAGAAGATGACATAGATTATTGGGACAAAATGTATAATATATATATAAAAAAAACTGAAAGATCAATTCAATTATGTTTTGCTGAATCAGAATATCAATCAAACATTTCTATTTGATTCAAAAGGAACTCTTTTCAAATTCAAACAAAACTCAACATCTCCCATCAAAACAAAGGAACATCATTTTTCCTTCTCTCGCAATTTCAAGCTGACCTCTACCTTGAACCATGGATTTCAAAACAAGGGAGATAGCAAACATATTGTAAAAGCAGTGATGCCTGGGTCACCATAAGCAGAGATTCAGACTCACAAAAGCAGAGCATTTCATTTAAGCCTTCCTTTTTCTCCCTTTTTTTCTCTCTCTCTCTTTTAGGGGCGGGGTCATTTTTTAGACATTACGCTACTGGCCCATCGCTGTGCATAATATACCCCACTTTTCCTAATACCACTACATTATTTCGGTCATATTTTTTTAATTTAAAAGATTTAAACATGCCTCGGGCATCTTAATCATAATTTTTTTAAAAGAATTTCCATATCTTATACTGACGTATGGCTCATTAATGACAAAAGTTTATCTGAAGGCTTAGTTGAAATGCTATCTGATACCCAACTGAGTTCAAAATGATATTTTAAACTTAAAGATAATTGTAAAAAAAAAAAAGTGATTTTCTTAAAGATACACAACAAGCATGCAGTTCAGGACTCTACATAGAATAAAATTCAAACTATTTTGTTCTAAAACTTGGCAACTGAAAACAAGTGAAAATGTCATATATAAGCTACATTCACACAAAATTACAAAGCCAGTCAAAAAAAAACTACAAAAAAAACAAACAGTTAGAATGATGTTGTTTCTATCATAATTTTGCTTCGCCTTCTTCCAAACCATAGCACTTGGCAAAAATGCTTTCCAAAAACCAATGAATGAATTTGTTTGATAACACAATCAGTCAAGTCACTTATCATTTCAAACCACAAAAGCAAAGCTGATATATTGTCAACCACTAATTCGAGGTTACATATAATCTGTAAATACATGCCAAACATTTCAGATTGTATCATTCATTGAAGAACAACAGAATTTGATTACTAAATATAGGTATGATTAACACAGTAAGCTTACCAGAAACATACAAAAACATTTCTAAGCAGTCGTACAATTCTCAGTACAGTGTGAACTGATTATCTCTGCTGTCTTCAGTCAGTACGCACAAGAAAAAATTATGTGACTATAAGCAAGATTTTCCTCTAAATAATGTGCACAAGATGTCTCACTACAAATAATTTGGCTATCACTTACAGAAACTGTAAATTCCGTCACATCCAATATAATACAGCACTTTCACAAATCAATGGGTTGAATTGAAGGTTAGCCTTAACAGAATATATATCGCCAATTTTTGGCAAGGTAGACAATCATAAAACATATCTCAGTGCAGTTTCAGTCTGCTGATCATATGGGCATTTCATTTATCCAGTAGTTCTTCGCCTATTCCCTCAAAATATGGACTTTCAGGTCAGGTTCACGCAAAGCATGAGTAGTATACCTACATGTTCTGGTTACAATTTTGAAGTTTGTGTCACAAAATGACACTTGATTCTAAAAGAACCACAACTAGTTATTTGGACATGGCTGTCTGGTAGAGGTTTTTTACGTAAACCTGGCTAGACTTTCTCATCCAATCATCATACAATCTATAATGTTCATTAGAGGGAAGTTAACTGGAATATGCACCATCAGCCTTATTAAGCTAATCTAAAAAAATGTTAAGGATGCAATTTTTAACTGTATCAATTTATGAGAAAATACTTCCTTTGCAGATAAAATAAATATTTGACGAAAAGAACATATGAAAATACCTCACAGCAACACACCTAAATGTCAAATAATCTGATCATAATATGCACTAACCATTAACAATTGGGAACAGTGAAACCATCTAACACCACAGAAGACCAGAATAGTCCCAATAAAAGAAATTATAACATCCTTCTAAACACAGATATACCAAACAAACAAATCATGCACCAAACCTGACCTTCCTTATTCTTGAGCAACAGAAACATTGGAGAAGTATTAGGTGGTCCACAATAACTCAACAGGCCAGACTAAGAAACAGAAAAAAACATTAGAATGACATTGGATCTTCTGACTTGAAAAGTATCTTTCATATGAGCAAAAAAACACAGTTAAAAAAAGCTTAAGTTGATTCCATTAGACCAACACATAACTTTTCTTGACACTTACTTTCACAGAAGATGCAAAAGTACAATCATTCTTCAAGTGTTCAATGAAAAAATGCAAGCAGGAAACACTATTTAGAATGATTGATGGCGTCTACACCAAAGAATGGATGCTCTTGAAAAGAAGGAAACTTCAATTTTTTGATTTCCCTTACAAACACAGTTATCGTTTTCCAAAGCAAAACATTTGAAAACTGCAGCAATCAATGAGTCAAACTATCTCAATACAGAGGAACCAATTCCGGAATAAGTCAGGGATGATACAAGACTGTCCCGCTATTTGGGCATAACTGCTATATAAATATCTCTATAACAATATATGTGTATATGTTACGGTTAGGGACCGAACTCCGGTTAGGGTCAACCCTAACCGGTTAGGGTCCGGTCTAACCGACTCGACC
>CABIKL010001140.1:0-16807 GCA_902196195.1 Aptinothrips rufus | reverse complement strand
CGCCTCCCCCCCCCCCCCCCTCCCCTCCCTTCCCTCCCCTCCCCTCCCCCCCCTTCCCCTCCCCTCCCCTCCCCCGCCTTCCCCCTCTTCCACCTTCATCCCCTCGACCCCTGTTTCCTTGTCAGCGCTGGAGTGTCTGGCGAGGAGACGGAGGGGTCAGTCACACATGTAATCATGTTTACAAAATGTCAGTATTTTTTAAAATTAGAAATGTTCATAGTATAGTATTTCGTTTTCGAATGAAATTGAAGATTACCGGAGCTGTTCTGTCCTGTGATTGTCTAAAACATACCAAATTTACTAAACTTTCAGCTTAATTGTTGATTGTAATGCCTGCAATACGATGTAATCATGTAATCCTGTGTACATTTTTGTTCTGGTGGAGTAACTGACTCATAGTAGGAGACGGATAGGTATTATAGACAGCGGATAGACAGGCAGACAGACCATAAGATGTCTCGTGTTCACTAGGCTAGTCAGTGGCAGTTCCGTGTGGAGTCGTGGACCATCCCAGAGACGTTTATATTCCAAGAGTCAGATTTTAGACGTTGTGTCATATTGCCTGGTGGACCTCTTCACGTAGAAACCGAGGCGAGATCTGAGTACTGTACTGTACACTGTACCTGCCTGTACACGCCTATCGGACCTTGACTCTGGATGCTGGGCGCGTTGCGTACCAGGGAATGCCCTCCATGGAATGCATTAGGGAATGCCTACTAGGGAACGCCCACTATGCAATGCCTATAGGGAATGCCTATAGGGAATGCCCACTATGCAATGCCTACCAGGGAATGTCCGCCAGGGAATGCCTATAGGGAACGCCCACTATGCAATGCCTATAGGGAATGCCTACTAGGGAACGCCCACTATGCAATGCCTATAGGGAATGCCTATAGGGAATGCATATAGGGAGTGTCGCTACTCGGGAATGTCCGCCAGGGAATGCCTAGTAGGGAATGCCTGCTAGGGAGTGCCTTAGGCAATGCCTAGCATTCAGCTTTGCGAGCACTTGAGCACTTCGAGCGCGATATTTCACCGGCTCCGCCTGATGGCGCAGCCTGCCTTCGCTGCTGCTGCGGCTCTGGACTGCGCTCGCCCGCGGCATCTAGCTGAAGTACAGTCTCCGCCACAAGTTGTACTCTGCGATGTTGTACCCTCCAGAGGCTCCCAGTGCGGAATGTGTGGATCGTCGTTCACAGAAAAACAAAAACCCAGAATCTGGGGCAACTCAACCCAGAAACAAAGGGCAAAAAAAAATTTTTGAGTTGATTTTGAGACCGGTTGCAAAATGATCAGGAAGCTTCGAAACGCGTTTTAGAGTAGATCTCAAAATCACATCTAAAAATATTTTTTTCCCCTTGGTTTTTTGGTTGATTTGCCCCAGATTCTGGGTTTTGGTTTTTCTGTGTAATCCCGAGTCGTTTACTAAGCCATTCACACTGTGTTATAATATTATGTAGCCGTTCACAAAAGAAAAATTCAGAATTCTTAGTCGAAAACGCCTTAAAAATGTCACGATTTTACGGTGTTTCGGTATTAAAGCCTGACAATTTACCATTATTACACGGATAACCTATAATGCGTTGTTGCTAAATTTTTCCCCGATCCAGCATTGAATTCAACCAGAGTTGGCAGACCTGTGCGATTAATCGACAGCAATCGACGATTATTTTATTAATCAGCTGAGGCGAGTCAGATTCCGATTTAGATTACGACAATCGGCGAACCAGGTACAAAACCTCGTAGCGTTGACCAATTCTCCTGGCGATGTCTGTAATGGGTCTCCTCCCCTTATTTCTGCAGCAGTGAGCTTAGAACAGGCCGAGAGGCCTTCTGGCTGGGACCGAGGAAACAATGAGTTGTTATTGGTTTTGATGCTGATGACTCCCCCCGCCTCGATACTGTGCCGTGGCTTGGCTACCTCTCGCTTGTTTGTTCGACAATGGGAGACCACTCAGTCGTCGCGACGAGGAACGGTCGGGTCGTCGGGTCGCGGCCGCGGGTCGTGTCTGGTAGAGTGAGACAGAGCGACGCGGGCTGGTATGGAGAGCGAGGGAGACAGCGCGCCTAGCCGGACTCGTAAGTTGCTCATCACTGTTGCGGACTCAATGCGTGCGCAATAATTGCCGAGATTCGCGTCTTCACGAATTTTCGAACTGTCTTTGATTGGCACTTCAGTCTGCGCACTGAACTAAGGTATTTTAACCACCCTGAAATTCTCTTACTGATTTACTGGAATACTTCCAGACGACATAACTTACGGGAATTCAAAAGTGCACATTGTAAACTGTTAAAATTTTTTTTGTCGCTTAGGACCTGAAGTAGCCTGCAAGCAAGTAATGTAATGGGGCGGTGCCAATTATAGCGCGAGTGGCCCGACTCTATACTAACCCTGCACTCTAAATGTCTAGCAACGTTTTCGCTCGGACTTTGTTACAATTTTAAACATAGCTAGTATTAGTAACAATTTTGTTCCACATAACCACACAAGTTTTACGAAAGTGTTTCTACATCGTCACAAAATTGTTACTTATTCTAGTAGTTATGTTTAAAATTGTTACTAAGTTACTAGACATTTAGAGCGTAGGCGCCCGCCCGCTCCCCCGCTCGCTTGCTATCAGCGTGCTAGTCCAACGCTGGCCAGCCACCCTGTATTGCTTGCCAGCCAAAGGGAAGCCGCCTATGTTTTTACTCAATAATAGTGGCTTTGTCATCGACCGGCAATACGGAAGGGAAGGGAGAGGGGATCCCCGATAAATTAGAGTGTTTGCTCAGTTAGCAGGCCTCCGGTGACGAAACGGGAGGCCGGATCATGACTCCGGGTTCCGGTCCAGGCTCCGGGCCCCAGCAACGTGTGGCAATAACGTCGTGAAAGCTGTGAGACTATTGGTGCAAATAAGCGAAGGCTTTCTTACTAAGCCTATCCGCGTATTGTCGGAAACATGCCAACATTCCAACGAGTGCAACCTAGGCTCTTTGCTTACCCACCTAAACGTTGTTTGCCTTCAAGTAACTTTTAGATTCTTTCGGTACCCTCCATGACAAAGACACGTGATCTACGCTACATAGGCGACTATAAGCCTAGATGTAAATTGAGAGTAGCTTATAAAGCGTTTTATAAACAACTTCTTATTGATACTTAATGTTTTGTAGTCGATGTCCGTTGCGGTAACGGTCATTATTTTTTTTCGTTATTTTTGTTGCTTTTGTTTTTTGCATCACTGTTGAAAAAATCCGAGCTTTGGAAAGCCTGAAACCAGTTCAAAGATCTATGCGAAAGATGGAAATTCACCCTGAATCAGGGAAATTTTATATGTTTCTCGTAGATCTTTAGATCTGCTTCAGGGAGGCGCTCTCCAAACACTCGGTTTTTTTTTCTTGCAGTGATGAGCGTGAGGCTGCGGCATTATGGCATGTAACGACGGCTTTGATCCCCCCATCCGCAATGCGTGTCTTACCCCGCCCCTTCCCGCCCTGCTTCACGCGAGATCCTAGTACCGCCCCTAATCGCCGCCCCTCCCTCCCTCAAGGCCACTGGCACCCACTGACCCGCGGCGGGGCGCTACCGGTGCGAGGCAGGGGCGGGCTGGGGAACGTGCGAGTGAGACGCAGTCTTGGAGTATGTGTGAGTGCGAGAGGGACAGGCAAGTGGGGATCACCGTCAGGGCATCTCTCTCGCACCCACACATACTTCATAAGACTCCGTCTCACTCGCACGTTTCCCTGTCCTTTTCTGTGAGCGAGGTGGGGATGGCGGTGAGGGGATGAGTATACGTCGCCCCGGCCAGAATGTGGAACCTCCACAAGTAATGTGCCCGTAGGTCATAGGACGTATGCAATTCATGCTGCAAGTCGGGGTTGTTAAAGTTAATTACAAACGTGCGACTTACAGTAACGGAGGACTTGTTAAATTTAAATCGTTGAACGTAAATCAACTTTTTTGAGGTTGGTATAACCGAAGCAACCTAATCGAGAATAATTTCAGGAGAATTCTGTATGTGCAGGAAATTAACGAAGGACCTCGCAAATGAAGAAAGTTCTGACGACCTTCGCGAATTTACGAAGATATTTTTAAGCGTGCTCGAAAAGAGATCGACCGATGTCACTATATCAGTGCAATGCGGACATGCGCCAACTGCATCTGTGAGATCCATCTCTGATGGTTAACTTACGACAGGCGAGAAAGCTATACGCCAGTCAAAGCGTGCAGACAGAGGGGGGTTGGGGGAGGGAAGGGGGGGGGGGGGGGGGGGGGGGGGGGGGGGGGGGGGGGGGGGGGGGGGGGAGTCACGAGTCTGGTACCGTCCTCGGCCGACGTGCTGTGACTTTCAAAGTACCAGTACCAGCTCAGTGGGTGTGCCACTGTGTCATACCGGGTACCAGCCGTGTGTACTCTGGAAAAAATGTGTGCACTGAAAAAACAAATGTATAGTAACTATACACACAGCGGGTGCTATACACTTCAGGTGCGTAGTTACTATAAACTTGTTGTTTTTTTTTTCAGTATAATATGCACACTCGGTGTGAAAAGTGTTGTGCGATACTATATTTTGGAGCTTGATCATTACAATAAAAAACTAATAATTACAATTTTTAAAATAAATTTAGGGAATCTAGTCAAAACTTACCGGACTTACAGCACTAGCAATCTGGTGTCTTGAAATTACCTTAAGAAGAGCATGTTGGAAATTACCATCAAAAGAGCATGGTCGAATTTTCGATATTCATAAAACAGTGGAAGTAAGATTCGGAAAAGTGTAGTTGCCATCGTAAGGCTGAGGTGGAGTGAGAGACATGGAGGCGGCAGCGCGGCGACTATGGTGATGAAAGCGAGATGCCATCATACACGCTACCAGAAACACTGCCTAAGTTGCACAGTCGTATGAAGATGAAGGCACGAGATTTATCAGCGCAGTGTGACAAGGAACACAGAAAAACCAAAACCCAGAATCTGGGGCAACTAAACCCAAAAACTAAGGGTAAAAAAATATTTTTGGACGTGATTTTGAGACTCAATCTAAAACGAGTTTCGAAGCTTCCTGATCATTTTGCAACAGGTCTCAAAATCACCCCCCAAAATATTTTTTTTTGACCCTTTTTACCCTGGCATTTTTTATTTTACAGTGTCATGACGACGAAAATGTTTTGTAGTTGGGTGTGCTTTAGTCTCTGCTTTAGCAGTGCAAAACGTTGATTTAATTTGGCAGTGTAGGTGCAGGGTCGCTGACCGTGCCGCGGCAAGGGATAGGTACTCGGCGGTGCCTGCAGGCCGGCGGGCGGGCTACTTGCAGGTACTGGTACTGGTACTCGTACTGACTCTGACCTTTACGTGCGGGGCGGGGCGGGGCGGGGCGGGGCGGAGCGGTGCCGAGCGGGGCGGGGCGGGGCGGGGCGGGGCGGGGCGGGGCGGCACGGCGCCTCGTCACCACGATCCGTTCCCACGCCGCCCCAGCAATTAGAATGCACCAGCCAACCCAAATCAGGCGGCGTATTGCTGACATTGCTTTCAAATCAGGCCTCCAACCAGGAAGGTCGGATCCTCGCCCAGCAGTTGCTTGCTGACAGGATTGTGGTCTTGCTTTTGGCAGTGACTGTACTGAACTCGGTGACTTGTCCTTGAAAGCCGAGCAGAAAGCACAGGCCAGAGCAAGTGAATCCGGCCGCGGTTTCAGCGACGCCCGGACTGGCAGAAGCGGTTGTTAACGGTTTTGAGAGGGCCGAGACAGAGACGGAAAACCCATCGCGCGTAGCAAGTAAGACAGAGAGAGAACACACTGCGCATAGCAGCTAAGACAGAGAGGGAAAACAAAAGTGGTTCTGCAGACCCGCTTATTTCCCATCGCGGCTGGATAGTATAGCTTTCGTTATCTGGGAGTACAAGAAGATAACCGGAGCGATGCATCAATCGTTTTGAAAACAGTGAGCTAATCACAATCATCGCCCTTCTTACTCCATCCCGCCTCCTGCGGAATGTTCTGAGTTGTCTTCGGAGCGGGCTCGAGAGAAAGGAACTCCAACTCTGCCCTCACTGAGGTCACATGATGGTAGTAGCTCTCTCCACATCAAGTCTCTCTAGTCTCCTAGCCGGAGCGCCGCTCTTTGTTTCGCTCCAAGTCAGGCCTCCGCCCAGCTGCTGCTGGAGCTGGAGCTGGAGTCTTCACGACAGCACGATCGGCTCGCTTCGGCAAAGTTCGTTGCATCTCTGCTCTGATCGGCTCGGCTCGGCCCGGCTCGGCCCGGCCCGGCTCGGCCCGGCTCGGCTCGGCCCGGCCCGCCTTGGCTCGGCTCGGCTTTTGCCCGAGTGGTGTGAGGCTTGGCTCGTTCCTCTCAGACAATGCCGTGTCCAGTTGCTGGGCTTCGGTCGCTGGAGGCCGTAATCGACAAGCATTTCCAGCGCCAGGCAAGGCAGAAGTCTGTAAAGGGCCGGGCGGTTGGAGCTTTATTATGACCTTGTCTTCTACTTTTCTGATGGATTAGCTCGTCGTAGAGCGGTCAGTCATGCAGACTGTCATCCATAAGAGGTGTTATGTCTTCGATTCGCTTACCTTGTGTTGCTGAGCGGCGAATGGCCTGCCTCTCAGCTCTTTCAGGCTGCTAGAGTTCCGAGGCCCTGTCTTAAACGGTTTACATCGCGATCCGTCCGTCGAAATGATTGGTGCCTCTGTTGTTTTGTAGGCCGTCATGGTTTGGGAGCGAACTGTGCTGACTGCGTCTAGTGCCGGGTTGCATTGGGCGCGCAGGGCGGGGCAGGGCGAGGCAGTTCCCTCGAGCGGTAGGACCTGATTGGCCCGTCGGATACCAAGCATATCACTGACGAAAGAAATGTATAGAAACTATACTCTCCAAGTGTAAGGGCTCTTGCTATAACCTTCTAGTGTACACTTGAAGAGCTGGCGCCTATGCTGTCCCATGGAACACCTACACACTTAAAGTTTAGTACGAAGCTAAATACTTTCAAGTGTATAGTTTCTACTCATTTCTCTTTTCAGTGATCGTTCACGTGCTGGACAGCCTCCGGACATCATCACTGGATGGATTCCCTGCGGTGTGGTCAAAGCCGGGTGAAAGGTGAAAGGGCGGCTGACCACTGCGAGCTACACGAATAATTAGGAGAAATAGAGTGTTTGTGGGAGGGTAGGGTAAAGTAGGGGTCCTCACCGCACCCATCATTAGGAAAGGGAAAGGGCGTCGGGCTGGACGCCTCACCCTCCAGGGACACGCCCCGCCCCGCCACGCCCCACCCCGCCCTGCCCTGGTCAGCCTGGGAGCGACATGATGGACGTGCAGCGAGCCTTCTTACTCCCCATTCGGCCGCTGTGCAGGATCCAGAATTGTGCGAAAGAGATGCATGCGAACGGAGTGTCCGCAAGCTCGAGAGAGACAGCGAATGGTGAAACGCCACGTTGTCGCCTCCGTTTTATGTCTCCCTCGTACACTTGCAGAATCTGCGTTCATCTCTCTTGCACTCCTCTCTGGGCGGTCGTCGTGCCGAGCAGAGCGCCTGGGGGGTAGGCATACCTGTTACACTGGCGTGCTGTGCGGTGTGGCCTACCACTCTATTCGCAGGCGCCTGTGGAGAGAATGGTAGGCCACCCCGCACCACACGCGAGTGTAACAGGTGTGCCTACCTCCCAGGCGCTCTGCTCGGCACGACGACCGCCCAGAGAGGTGTACGCGGGTGCCAAACGAAGGCGACACCTTAACGTTTCCCCCTCGCCGTCTCTCTCACGTTTAAATTATATTCTACCAAAAATATCGTAAATCGTATATGAGGGGGCTGCCACTCTGGTAGAGTTCGGTGTACACGGAATCGATAATACATAGTAATACTTGGTAAGACTTGAATGATAAACTGCTTCTTTTGGCCTAAAAACACTCAAAAGTCTCAAATTTCGCTATATTTTGTCATTTTTTCTGAAATTTGTGCAACATTTTGTCGGATTGCTGTTGACCTGGTAATACCTGGTAATCCGGTAGTACGGTGTACACAAGAATAACGACCGGCAGCCTCCTCGTCGTAAATCATGAGAGAGATGCAACTCATGACTATAAACTTATTTTCACTACGTCTCCAAATTTTAAGAATAGATAATCATGCACGATATAAATAGAAAACTCCGGAAAAAAAAGTGCAGTATCTATACAAAGAATTTTTTCCAACTGTTTCTTCGTAAATTTACGAAATGTCTTCTTTTTCGCAATGTGTTACGCCGAGCAACGGGTATGGAAGGGCGGGGTGGGGCGGCGCGGGGCGGGGCGGGGCGGGGCGGGGCGTGGCGGGGCGGGGCGGGGCGGGGCGTGGCGGGGCGGGGCGGGGCGGGGTGGGGCGGGGCTGGACCCCGTTGCGGGTTGCGGTCCGCAGTGCGTTGAAGGTGGCTGTGGCGGAGCCTGCAGGGATGTCTGCCTGTCGCACCGGAGTTATTGAATGCTGTCAGCCTCAGGTTTGTTGTGTTGCCGCCGTCGCAACATAACATGGGGCACCGCAGCTCAGCGCTGCGCGGCGCAGCGGCGAGTCCTCTGCCCTGCGCAATGGTCATGTGGCGAGGTCCTGTCAGAGGCATGCAGCCAGCCCCTGACGTTGTTGTGGTGCCGGGCGCTGGGTGAGTCTAGAGAGCCTGGAAGGAGAGAGGCGACAACTGTCATGGCGGCAGAGGTCCTGGCAGCCGCTGGGATCCAGCTGGGGATCCGCGCAGTGCCTCGCTACCTGGGCGCGCGGTGAGGGTGTGGGGTAGAGCGCACACAGCTGGATCCCACGCCAGCAGCAGCCATGACAGTTGTCGCCTCTCTCCTTCTAGGCTCTCTAGGTGAGTCCGGTAGAGTGAGACAGAGCGATGCGGCCACTGTATGGGAAGCGAGAGCGACATAGGTCGAGATTGGGTCGAACTCAACCCGTCGGTTTGCTCGTCTCTGCGGCTGACATAATCACTGCGGTGACGTCAGTAGTGATGAATCGAAATGAACTTCCCCTGTGAAAGTGGAAACTCCGGAGCTCATGTTCTGGTGTAGATTATGTTCATAACATGAACAGACTTGTTCATGCAGTATTGAGTTGCACGGTGGTTATAATCGAAGTCTGATGACTTTGCAAAGCTCTCTGCTGCTTTGTTCGAATTGCGCCGCTGCACTGTTAAATTCTTGCGAACAACTGCTTTCTAATACAAAGAATTTGAAGCGGAAGGTATTGCAATACGTGGAATACAAACATATTTCTTTCGAAATTACAAAAGCATTACGTTTGCATTAAAAAATTCTTCGCGGTTGCTAATGCTAAAATGTGTTTTGTAGTACAATGCCTTCAAATCCTTCCAAATCGCGAAGCATTTCTTCGCAAGCTTTTTAAAAGAGCGTATATAGTGAACGTATGTGTGTCCGCGGAGACTGCAAACCGACTAATTACTGGTGGGATGATAGATGAGTCATAGAGATGGCGGCTGCTGGAACGCCCCGCCCCGCCCCGCCCCGCCCCGCCCCGCTCCGCCCCGCCCCGCCCCGCCCCGCCCTACCCTGCTAGACGCACACCCGCCCTAGGCTCTCGATTTGGACTTTCTCCGCTGGACGGGTTCTCCGGAGTGTCCAAGTCGTCGTATGTATTCGCGTTGCACGCTGATCAACACCCGTCGTCGGTCCGTGTCTGGTGTTGTGAGTGCAGGCTGCAGCAGGCTGCTGGAGTCGAGCCGCTGGACCGCTAGGAGCCGGAGGGAGAGAGCTGACGACGTCAAGGTGCTCTTCGATTGGTTTGGATTGGACCAGCACTGTAAAATAAAAATTAAAAAAAATTGTGGAGCCCTTCCCGAGAAACAGGGTTAAAGTATGACGAGTTTCAAAAATTTGTGGTCTCGTTTTGAGGATTATGTAGAAATGCATTTTAAAGTGCCCTGATCAGTTTGGTGTAGCTCTCAAAATGTGTCCCAAAAGTTTCTGAAACTGGTGTTACTTCACCCCTGTTTCTCGGGAAGAGCTCCCCAAAACTCCTATTTCATTTTTTTTTTTACAGTGAGACCAGACTACATTTTACCCCCTGCTGCCCCTTGTGGTTTCCCACATGGAATGCGAACACGGAACATGTACAAGTCAGCGTGCACTGAGCCTCGACTGAGCCTGTACTAAGCGTGGGCTCGAGTTGATAGTTCGCACGATCATACAGGGAGCGGACAGCTCCTCTCGATGTATGAATGGGTCAGGTCTGAGCGGCTGAGTCTGGCTGCAGTCTGCTTCTTGACTGCTGAGTGACATTCAGACTCGTGCCGAGTGAATCAATGCATGCCTCTCGCTAATTGCTCCGGCCCGCGGCCGCTGCGTGGGCGTGGCGGGGCGTGGCGGGGCGGGGCGGGGTGGGGTTAGGTGAGGCGGGGCGGGCCGCGGCCGCCAGCGGGGGCGTGCCATGGGAGCGAGGCGGGGCTCGGGGGGCCTTTTCGTTCCGTTAGTCGCTCAGGGAGGGGCAATACCTCTCCCCCCCCCCAAACACCTCCGCCTTCTCCCCCTCCCTCTCTTCCCCCCCTTCCTCCACCTCACGTTCCAAAGCATACAGCGATGCGAGGAGATGCTGTTCCTCCGCATACAAAACTGGCGATAACAATGGATGCGGATGCACGGAGCTAACGGCGGAGACAGAGTAGAGAGCTCAGGGAAAAGGGGGTGGGGTGGGAGTAAGGACTTCCCTGCTTTTGCTGTCTATGAAATTCTGGTAATTTGAACCTTACTTTTTCTTAATGGTACCGAGAATGGTACTATAATTTCAAAATTATGTTAACTACAGAATCTTGAGTTTTTTTATTTAACTTTTGAACGAACTATTACTTTTACTTCACGGTGAAAAGAAAAGGATTTTATGAAAATGCTGTTAGAGTGTTCATTATTAGTAGTTTTTTTTATGGTTGTGACGACACTTTAAAACCGAGGGTTCAGTCAGTCATCGAAGTCATGTGTACGAAATTTCGTTGCTTTTATTAGAAATATTGATATTATACTTCGTATCCGAAAGAAATCGAAGATTACCGGAGTTATCCAGTACTTTCGTTTCCTTAACAGACTCAGTACAATACTCTATTTCAGCGAGAATTTCAGCTCAATTCTTGATCTGAATTCCTATAATCCGATGTAATCAATGTAATCATGTAATCCTGTGCACACAATTTGGTCGAGTGACTGACCCCTGGTTGACTGATAACTCGGGAAGGGACCTGTCTGAGGGGATTGGGGATTACGTACAGATCTCATCTCACATCTCCCGCGGCGGGAGCAGCGCAACGCATGGCCTGGCTGTCGGAGAGGAGGCTTTTCAACACCACCACGGGGAGGTCTGGTCTGGCGTGCGTGGCGTGGCGTGGCGTGGCGTGGCGTGGTGTCGATCTGTCTGAGTGACAGCCGGTGTCTCGGTGCGCAGAGAACGAAAGTAATCTAGGGGTCTCCATATCAGAGGCATCTGACTGGCCGTGAAAGTATAGCGCCACCAAACGAACTGAAATCCCTATCGCTGTAGAAAGGGAAGTGGTGCGCCGCCCAGCCGTGCCGTGCCAACCTCGCTGGCGATCTTTGATCTTTGCTGGTAACAATTTTACCAGTTTTTTTTTATGGCACTTTTCTTTTTACCAGCATGAAAAATAATGGTAATTTAGGTCAGTTGGTCAAAAATTACCTGTCTGAGACCATTTGGTTATTAGAAATATATTAACCATAGTGCTAAAATTCCCCTCAAAAACATGGTAAAATTACCGAAATTCAAGTAAAACAGTGCATTTAGTGAGCGAGGCGTGAGGACACTCCGAGGGATCCCTCTCGGTCCTACATTAACCGTGCGTTAGCCGGAGAAGAGAGTCGCTCCCTCGGGCGAGGCTAACGTGAACGCCCTGTGGCACAGAGTCCGGGCCAAGATGATAGCCTCGCGGAGGTCACACGGAGTCGGCCGCCACTCGCCTTTGATGATGGCCAAGCGATGCTTCTTAGTGATTGATTTGGTGCCGTAAAGCGTGAAACAATTACCCCCTGCTCCTCTTCGGAAACACACGTGAGACGCAGCACGCCACGCCACGCCACGCCACGCCACGCCACGCCACGCTACGCTACGCCACGCTACGCCACGCCACGCCCGCGGGGGAGAGAAGGAAGCACTCTCACTTCACTGTAAAAATTTTAGTCGTCATTTTAATACCAATTCCATAACTAATTTGTTTTATGACAATTTCGCCATTGCAGCGACGACAATGTGGTCACCCATGCGTAATGTGCATTGCAAATTTGAACCAGTATGGCGACTCTTTCGTCACATGTGTCACATAACGGCTTGTTTAACTGACAAGGATTTGTCGTCATTTTGCTTTGAGATGAAAATGACGTCAAAATTTTTGCCATCAGGTGATGAAATTTTTTTTACACACCCAGTTTCTAGATTTTCTAGATTCTAGAAAGGTGTTCGTGATTCTATGCAATTTTGCTTAAAGTAACGCTGTTTTTTTTCTTAGAACATTGCAAATATGCTTATATGATATGATATAATGCATCATTTTTCTTGAAATAAGTTCAAAAACATGCACCATGGTGAGAAAAGTTGTGTCAAAACAATAATTTTTTTATTCTTGATTCAATGCCCATCAAGAACAAAAGTGCATCATATTTTTTAAGGGTGCAGTGTGCTAACGAGGCAGTGAGTGGCTTTGATCCCGGTCGGTGCTGCGGGCCTTGCCTGCTTCGTAAGTACAGCCAGACCCCTGGTTTGTGGTCGGAGAGAGAAGGATTTGGGGGCTGCTTAGGGTGCATAACAAGGCGATTGGCTGGCGTGGCGTGACCAGCAGGGCCTAGGTGACCAGGCGTTGTTACCAGGGCCTGAGTTCACCACGCCCTGCGGCCCTGCGCTGCAGGCGGCTGGGGAGCAAGCAGTCGAGGCTAGAGCTATCATGCTTTCTGAAGAGAAAGGAGCTCATACTCACTCCCATGGCCTTTCATTGCCGGCAACCCAACACATGCACAAGCCGAGCAGGGGAATGAAAGTGAACAGAGCTTGCGGCGGGTGTTGTAGTGGCAGCTCTGCGTGTCTTGTCCCGCCATCCTCCTCCGCCATGCTGCTGCTTCCGGGATTGTGGAATGCATGTAGAACGCCCAACGCTGTAAACACTCTTCAAACCTTACAAAGGGTTTTAAGCATACGTAATACGAAGCACGTTTCATTGTAATACGAAGAAAATCCTTCGTTCTTACGTAGAAAAGTCTTCGTAAGACGTATGTTTAAAATCCTTCCTAATACGAAGAAAATTCTTTGTAAGACGAAGCAATCCTTCGTCATGTTTCAATAGTGAAAAGAAATACCTGATTTGGCGGGTGCTCCTCCCTAGAAACAGGGGAGAAGTTACACCAGTTTCGGAATTTTTGGGGCTCGGTTTGGCGGGCTCCATCTCAGGCAGCGCGTCAGGTTCATCTTATCAGTACACTATAAATGTCTAGTAACTTTTTTGTTCGGACTCAGTAACATTTTTAAACATAATTCGAATTAGTGTTAACTTTGTTCAATTTGATCACACGATTTTTACTAAAGTGTTACTACAATGGTACTAATTTGTTACTAATTCTGGTTATTTGTAAAACGTTTACGAAGTCTGAACAAAAAAGTTACTAGAGTGTAAGGTAACTCACTTTGCGGGCAGGCTGAGATGCAGCCCCCTGCACACCGATGTGTTTCGTTGACATTTCCCTACCTTCCTTGCAACTTTGGCGAGCCCCCTTGAGGGAATGACCAAGTGGGGTGCGCCGCATCAGCGGACAGCGGGCGCCAGCGAGTCTAAGCAGGAAGCCAGCCAGCTTTTGTTTTTCGAGTGCGCGCCTGCCAGCCAGGCCAGCCTGCAGTGGGCTGCCATGCTGGATTGACGATTCCATTTTTGGCTCCGCCTCGCATGCTGGCCTCCTGTGTGTGCTGCAGTCTCTAGTAGACCGCGTGCTGCTCACGCTCGTGCGTGCGAGCGTCAGTAGGGCCATACTGTAATGAGACTTAAGAGTCCAAGTCAAGAAGTCGGGGGGAAGAAGTTTCATACAACCCCTTTTGACGTCGCTTTGCCTTCAAGCGAAGTCCGTCGGAAACTGTACTGACCAAGGTTTGTTTGACGCTCGATGAAAACAACGTACATAAACGTACATAAAAGTTAGAGAACGGGATTAATAATTCTGTGATATTTCACGCAATGCAAAGTCGTGTAATGACTTTTGCATGTATATTGAGGAACGAATTTGAATAACTGTTATCGAATGTAACCATACGTTAGTAAAACTGTCTCTCAGATAACTTCTGGTATTCTGGTTGTTTTAATTTTAACGTCTTTTCGAACGTACTCGTATCCTGTTTTGCATGGAGGAGACACAAGGGTCTCCGAGGGTCTCGCCTTCCATGGTCATCACAGAGCATTAGGTTCTCTGTGATGGTCATCGAGGGTGTGGGGGTCAACAACGGGCGGGTCGTGAGCAGGTCATAGAGTTTGGAGCTGGTTGAGTCGGATAGAGAGAGAGACAGAGCGATGCGCCCAATTTAGCGAGCGAGTGGAACAGAGTGGAGAGATGAATCCAGTGTGGATATCGAGTCCGACACGGTCCGACACCTCGAGCTGCTCGAACAGGAACGAGACCGCGCCATTTTGGATTAAGCAGGGAGTGAGCGACTATGCATTGTGTTGACAGACAAGTGTTGGCAGGCAGCCTGCCGCCTCGTTTGGGATATGAATGCTCGCGTTGCAGGCAGCGCGGTAGGGTTATACTCATTGAGTATACTCATGCAGGATACTCATGAGTAATTGATTAAGTCGGATTCAATTTTTGATAAAATCAACAATTAATTGAGCCAGTGTTTTTAGTCTGTTTATGATGACTGAAGATCTGAATAGCTCCGGTCATCATTAATATCTTTCAAAAGCGATGTAAAATATCAATATTTCTAACAAACAAAAATACCGAAATTTTGTGAACATGATTACCTGCATGACTGACTGATCCCTCGCAGTGAGCCTATAACGCGACGCGACTCCCCGTCGAGATGCTATGCAGTGCAGTCAGTCAAGGTGTATCCACTTCCTTCCTAGCATGCAAGGCGTGCTCCCCCCCCCCCCCCCCCCCCCCCCCTTTTCCTTGTCCCGCTAACCGAGGCTCAGTCATGCGTTTGCAAGGGCCGAGCCCGAGCGAGGCGTTTAGCTCCGTCACCAGGCGCTAACGTCTTGCTAACGGGACAGTCGGGTTGAGGAAATGGGAAGGGGGGTAAGGGGGGGGGGGGGGGGGGCACGAGACAGGGCGGGGCGGGTGGAAGCAGTTGCAGGACGCATGACTGCGTCGCCGAACAGGCAGATTCCACTTATCAGCAGGAGGCTGCTAATTTTCTCTTCACCTGATCAACTTTATAGGAGTTTCGAGCAATCGCAGTCACCGCTCGAGTACTGCCGACCCGACTGCTATGTCGGGTGTCAGGTCGCTCGAGCGAGTCCTGTACACCGAACTTCCATTGCGCTTCCCAAGCGCCGCCTGAAATGTTGCCAATAAGCTATACATAACCCCTGAAAATAGACTCTACTTTTGCACTCCTGGATCCGTGGGCTTCCTCTAGACTTCCAGTGGACTACCACGGACCGCGAACTGCCAGAAATTTGTACTACACCGGACTTACTAAGTGATCTGCCCGCTGTCATCCAGAAGAGAATGACCCATTTCTTGTTGTTGTTGACAAATTCGCCAAATATTCTCGAAATTAATTTCACTTAAACCAGTACAAAACCCAAGCCCTTTACTTGAAGGTTTCAGTAAAGGTTTGTAGAACCCGTCAAATTGAAGGTATTTTCGTCCCTAAATTACCGTTTGAGTTGCCGTCCCTCCACATTTTTAAATGGAAAAGACTTTAAGGCTCTTTACCATCTACCATTCATCTACAATAAACCTTCAAGTACTTAAACGACTTTTTGTTTAAAAAGAGGAACTGAGTTTTTTTCACGGTTTTGCTTTGCAGTGACGTGCAGTTTGGTAAAGATAGATGGAGAAGTGCTGGTCAGGTCTTTTTCTCAGCGCCACTGAGCAAATAGGCCATTGTTCACGCGCTGTGCTTGTTTAGATGGGAATGTTGAACGGCGGGTGGTCTATCGGCACTCGGGCTCACCCACTACCACAGTTCCTTGGGAAATTTTGGTGCGATTGTTGGCGCCTCTGCCTCTGACTCCGTGAGTTAAACCTGCTGTATAACTGTCCAAATTATAGATAGCCCGCTGCTGATATTTAGAGTTTAGAGGAGACTAGTGATCATAGGGCGATGTATGGGACCCGGAAGGAGAAGGAGCGTCTACACCTGCCGCAGGACATTTACTTGAAGGAGACAGCGTTGAGTCCCAATCAAAGAGGTTTTATACTATACAACCTCTTTGGTCCCAATGGCCTAGGTACAGCGCGAACAATGCGTGTCTTAGCCGCTCAGCCTTAAGGTCATTTTCAATTAACATTCAGAGTCTTGAGTCTTGCGATTTGTGTCCAGAACGCTCATTTGGCTGGAGCGCCATTTATACGCGCCATTTACAACTTAATTTTGTTCCAATCTGTTGTTGGATTAGGGCAATCAGGTGGTACACCCACTAAGTTCCACAGCCTCCTGGATCAGCCACATCTCAAAGAAATCTAGTGGGCTTTTGCATCTTTAATTCGGCACCAGCAGGCAAGTCTCTGAATGTAAGGCCGCTACGGTGGGTGACGCCCCCCCCCCCCTTGCCGCCCTCACGCTAAATGGCTGCGTACAATTTCGTGCGCAAGCTGCGCTCTGTTTTAAACAAACACACCTTGCGCTGCAATTTATACGCGACTGCGT
>CABIKL010001139.1:0-16821 GCA_902196195.1 Aptinothrips rufus | reverse complement strand
CACTCACTGAACTCTTACGGCGGGAGGAAGAGAGACAGATGCAAAGCCCGATCAGAGCCCACCACTTTCCCGTCTCTATAGCGGGATGGCTCATAATCATATTATTGCGGGCCATGAGGCAGGTGGCGTGATGACCGAGGTGCCGACCCGGGCCTGTTTCTCTATCCTACTCTCTAGGCTACCCCCTTCTCTACTCTGCACTCTATTGCACTCTCTCTCTCTCTCTCTTTTTCTCTACTCTACTCGGTCGCGCGACCCGACCGATGTAGTAGGTCCCTATCTTCCAGCAGCAGGCCTCCAGAGAGGCTGTCTGGACTGTAAAAAATAATGCCTGTTTTGGGAAAACCTTCCCCAAAAATAGGGGTGAAGTAACACCAGTTTCAAAATTGTTGGGGCTCGTTTGGACGATTACGTAAAGATGCGTTTTAGAGTGTCCTGATCATTTTGGTATAGCTCTCAAAATGACCCCCAAACATTCCAAAACTGGTGTTACTTCACCCCTGTTTCTGGGGAAGGGCTCCGCTAAACAGGTGTTATTTTTTACAGTGTGGGGCGTACAGTATCGGTCAGAGGGCAGGAACTGGCTGAAGTGTCGCCGAGTCCGCCCGCCGCCCACTTGCTGACCCGACTGGATCGGCCCATGGCCCATGTACGGATCGGGCTGGTCACGGGGCGGGGCGGGGCGGGGCGAGGTGGACCGGGGTGCATAGCAGACACAGTTGGCGGGCCTGGATGCTAATTACGCCATGTACGGTGTAAACACTGCGCCGTGCCGTGGCATTCAAGCTTGCCAATCGCGATGCGCGCGGATCTAGAAGTGATAAATGTGCGAGAAAGAGACATGCAAATGGGGGAATTGCTCAAGTGTAAGAGCGAGATGTAGGGGTTCTCGTCACGTTGCCACTTCAGTCGTCTCTGTCGGTCTTCCGGCGTCATCCTCCGTTTGCATGCGTGGAAAGAGCTTGCTGGCACATTTGTATTCTAGCGGCAGCCTCAGTCAGATGCACGTGGACCGCCGAAAACCACTGGCCAGTCGAGGCGACGAAATGACGAAATCCGTCACTAGAGCTCAGGTCTAAGTTGGAAACAGATCTAATTGCAAAAAGAAATTCGAATCCGGATCGGCGACATTGACTATCCAAGGCTGGTCGATTTCCACGCTCCAAGAGGACAAAGGAAAGGCGTGAGAATACGATTCAAGCCCGAAAATAAGACAATCCAGGATCTGGAGCAGGATCTGGAGTCATGAGGTGCCAGGACAACACAAGTCATGAGAGCCCCGCCGCGCCCCGCCCCGCCCCGCCCCGCCCGTCACAGCCCGCCGCACAGCCAGTCCCTCACCAATCGGATGCGGAGCCACGCGATTAACCGCGGAAGTGACGCGACGGACGAGTAGATGACGTGCTCGACGTGACGTCACGCCGCGCCACGCCGCGCCACGCCACGCGCCTCCTTCCAGAAAAGGTGGCGAACCAGTTTGCTGAGCCGGTCGCGAGGCGACAGGTATACGAATGAATGACGCGCGAGCTGAAACAACCCAATTCTAAGGCGCGTGTGAACAGAGTGGCTGCGTCGAGCTGAGAGTGGCGTGGCGTAAGCGTGGCGTGGCGTGGCGTAGCGTGGCGTGGTGGACGGTAGGTCCCCATAGGATGTCATGAGTGATACCAACAGCAGCAGACCGGCCATGAGGTCAAGTCGAGGTGTGAGGTGATGTGAGTTTTGGGTGGAGTGGGGTGGGGTGGGGTGGGGTGAGGTGGGGTGAGTTGGGCCGGGGGGGGGGGGGGGGGGTCCCCCAAACCACCAGTCGCTCACCTTCGGTCGCTCGCATTCGGTCGGATGATCAAGTTGTCAGTCAGGCGATGCGATGCGGTGCGCAGCTGTGGAGCAGGTGGAGCTGCACTGTCCGAGCATGCGATTGCACAATCATCCCATCCCATCGGACAAGAATCGGTTCAGCCACGGGAGTTCCACACTCTTATGATAATTATCCGCTATTATACTTGTTCGTAAGTGGAGGAGTGTGTACTATGGCTTAAGGTTACGACTAGAGTCCCACTCCGTCCGAAAATGCTTTTGTCCATCGAAATGAATTTTGCGGAGATAATCTGTTTTGCACTCCGCGAGGTCGCCGCCGCAGTCGTGCGTTTAGAGACCTGGATACTGGGCAGAGAAACGCGACCGGCCTGGTCCGCCATCTTGACCAGTGCTCGGTGAGACAGCCGCTGTGACAGCCGCGCCAGCCCAGTATGCGACAACTAAATGTGTGGTATGAGAAATCATGCGCATCGCGTTTCTTTGCCCAGCGGGTCGTTTTAAGTCTCTTGTAGGGGGAGCAGCGTTGGCCTGCAGTCTGAGCTGCGCCCACCCACGGACTGGACTCCCCCCCCCCCCCCCCCCCCCCCCCCCTCTCTCTCCTCGCGAGGCGCTCGGACCGGCGTCCGGCCGCACTTCACTGAACTTCAACAGGACGTCCAGGTCACAATTGACTTACGACTGACTTCAGCTTGGCCCCAAGTTATCGCCGAGCCTGCTCGCTGTTTCTCACGTTTTGTTGGCAACCCTGACCAGAAGAGCAGTCGTCTTGCCGTCCCTCCCTCCGCCCCTGTGTAAAAATAATTTCGTCTAGGACTTAATTTATGATGTGTTTGCTAAAACGACGATACTTTCATCATCAGTAAGATTTTCGTCAAAGTGCTCACATCGAGTACGACTTCGTGTGACAAATAGCTGAACCAGAAAGTATTGAAAAGTCCAATGACAATATTCTTGTTGGGAATCATTCAGAGATTTTCCGTAAAATACTTGCAGTGTCCCCCTTGCGCGCAAAGTCCCTTCAACAAAAGGCCACCCAACTGGGCGGGACGACAGCAGGGCGGGGCGGGGCCTACACTACCTGTCCGGTCCTACCACCCCAGGTGCGGCAGGTGAGCGAGGGGCCGTCCCGAAATCGGAATGACAAGTACCGCGTTGTTCAACGTTGAACTCAAATCAATACGATTCGTCTTCCATCGCGTTCACAGAAAGGGCTGTAACGCGCATTTCAATTCAACGTAAATTGCTCCAGCCCTGCTTGTTTTGCATTAATGTCGGGGGATTTAAATGGATTGGTTTTATTACTTTGTGTCCGAGCACCGAGTTAATTTACATAATTTTATAAAAGTTCGCGAAAATTGCCATAAAGTGCCATGTAATGTTTGAGATTTCTGGACCAAAATTTGAAGACGTTTATAACAGAGGGCACCCCCGTGAAGCTAGAGAGCCCCAATTCAAATACCCCCCAAAACAGTAATGTAGATCGTTAGTACATCGTTAGTACACTAAGTAGTCATATATTTACGGATACAGTAGTTACGCATACGGAAACATATTAAAAAAAATAATAAAAAAAACAACAAGCTGTGGGGTCAAAAGACTTCTGCAGGCCCCAACGCGGATTAAAACATTCGCGCTACCAAATTACTCATGTCGTTAACGGACGATAGTACATGGTCTGTACGTAGGATATGTTGCGCCGCATTTCCCGGGCGACCCGTGCTGTCCAACCTCCCGCAGACCCCTCGCAGTCCTCCGCGACCTTAGGACCGCGCTCCGACCTCGCAGCTGGCTACCCCGACCTTCCTTACGCCGGCGGAGTGCTAACCAGGTTCACCGCTGAACGCTTTTGTCGCTCTCGTGTAAAATGTGATCAATTTAAACTGCGGCTCGCCCACCTGGCGAAAAGGGAAACCAACGCAATCGTATGTCATCAGACAGGCCAGGCCTGCTTCCGTCCTTTGTTTCGCATGCTGTGAAGACGAGGGATCTGACCGCCGCGCCGCTTCGAATTGTTTCGCTGCGATCTGAATGCATGATGTGTGATTCTGTACCGCCCCCTATAAAGTAGCGGTACATGAGGGAATTTGAAAACCGTGATCTTTTAGGCTGGTTTCTCATCTCAGTGTTGCACTCTGTGTGTTGGGCTCTGCTCGGGATTTGGAGGCTCGGCGGCTCGCCGTTGGATTAGTCAGCTCCATTGAGCTCGTGCTCTCAGTCACGTCTGCCTCTGATATCAGCTCGAGTAGAGAGCGACTGGTACAGTACTCAACGCGCGACGTCATGCGGAACTTGCGGATCGTGTTAGCGTTTGAGTTCATACGGCCCACCATATGAATCTTACTTATAACCATTATGAAATTTCCTCCATTTCTTGCCGGAGCAAGGAAGAAGATCTTCTTATGTTTTGGGATGATAATTTATGAAGGAATGTGTACAAAGTTTAAGAATAAGTGTACAATAATTACTAAGAATTTCAGCGGAATAGTCGTAATACTAAGTATCACCATGTGTGCACCGTGTAGTGAACCTGCGCGGGGTGCAGGGTACCCTGCGTTGCATACCTACAGAAGTGTCTTTCCGAATGCTCTCTGTTCATAAACTTCCCCTCGCGAGCACCCAACCTCCTCGCCCCGCCCCGCCCCGCCCCGCACCGCCCCGCCCTCTGTTCGTCTGTCCGCATCCTGAAGAGCAGAGGCACGCTGTCGACCACTGACATCGCGAGCGCCGATGCGATCCCCGTCAACCTGAGAGAACCTCAAACGGACAACGTGTCATGCCACTCACGACGGCAACGAAAAAAAAAAAAATGTCGAACTGGTTACTGCCGTCCAGGTGTACACAAGTATCACGTGACGTGACATCCTACACGCCACGCACGCGTCAGGGAATTCCAGCGCTAAGCCAAGGGTCCCCCGTTGGCCGGACACAAGATGGCGGGTGACTTCCTATGCGGACCGCTGTTTTGAGAGAAGTGATTGAAATTTATCAATCACGTCTCTCGGTCGAGAGTTTATAGAAATCAATACTCTTCCCAGGTGTGATTTACCTGGAAGAATTCACTTCTCGTACGGATTTTCAAGTTGTTTCCGAGCGGGTCGCTTTCAGGTGCCCGTTTGCTTGCCTTCCCCTGGATTGAAGTGTCGATTGACAGTGTTTCTCTTCTCTGTTGCAGGGGACCGGACGGGACGGGACGTAGGCTCGGGCGCTAGTTCGCGCGCGGTGTTGGTCGTGGGACCTTTCTCCTGTGATTCGTAAGCGGTGCGGTGTGACTCAGAGCGGACTGTGGACAGCCGCGAGCCGCGATCCTATACGCAGTCGCTCACAAAAGTGCATTGCCGAAGCCGAAAACAGCAACGACCCGGGGGTTGCAGCAGTTAATGTAATCCTGTCGTTTGAGAACGTACCGTGAGAATTCCAACGCGACCAGTGTAATACTGAGTTAGAGTGTTACTTTGAGTTTTGAGGCGGCATTGACTTCGACCAGTCAGTTAGTGACCGCGTCGCGCCGTGTAATCTCAGCTTTCATTCGAGTGATTTCTCTCCCGCGGTTCACTGGGGTACTTACTTGGGTGCTCTGGCAGATAGCGTCGTGGAGAGGAGACACAATGTTGCGCACATCTGTGCTTTGTATTTTGATTGATAATGCGGCCGTCGGTTGTATAAACCCGTGCAGAGCAATGGCACTCTTGACAGGGAGGTGTCGCGTGGCGACCTCGGTGCACTGAAAAAACAAGTAATTAGGTAGTTGCAGTTTTGAAAAGGGTACTGCCGAACCTTATACTTTTCAGCTGGGTATAGTTTCAGTGTACTGTACCCATCACGCAGAAGTGCAGTTAGCACACTTCTGTGAAGTGTGGCGCCTAGCTCAGTGCATTGCTATGTATGTGTGCGGTTGGTAGCACGGACGTATTGGAGTATACACCAGACACGGGTGGTAGCTACACTTTTGGAAACTGTACACTGGAAAAAATAATACATTTTTGGGGGGAGCTTTTTCCCAGGAACAGAGGTGAAGTAACACCAGTTTTGGAATTTTTGGGAGTCATTTTGAGAGCTATGCCAAAATGATCAGGACACTCTAAAACGCATTTCTACATAATCCTCCAAACGAGCCCCCAAAATTTTGAAACTGGTGTTACTTCATCCCTGTTTTGGGGGAAGGGCTCCTCAAAACAGGTACTATTTTTTACAGTGTACGATAACAGTCGTTTGGTGACGATATAGTAGGAGGGCATTTTCTCCTAAGCGAAAGGTGTGGGATGTCTGATAGTTTCGGCCAGCTCGCCGTTGCTTTCTGTACTAACGTGATCGTCCGTACCGTTGCACGTTGCGCTGCGCGAATGCTTCGAGGAGAGGAAACCTTATCGGTGTGTTGATTGGTTTGGTAAAACACACACCGCGCTGTGCTGCGTATATTCTACAGTACAGTGCACACTCACCGGCGCGGCGTCGATATTTTGTCACACAATAGACAATGATGCATGACCGTCTGACGTTTGACTTTGCAGTACCGGTACTGTCGCTCTGCAGCACTGTGAATAAGAATTATTCTTATAAATTTTCAACGAAAAATCTTTTGGCTGACGTGTCGAAAATTTCCTGTGTGCTGGCCCCCCTGCAGGATGGTGCCAAGCAGTCAGTTTATCGCGACCAGAGCTGATAAGGGAGATAGAGCGTGTGACAGCAACACCTGCCGCCCTGCCCCCGGCGCTGCCCCCGGCCCCTGCCCCCGGCCCCTGCCCCCTGCCCCTGCCCCCGGCGCTGCCCCCGGGCGCTGCCCCCGGCCCTGCCCCCGGCCCGGGCCCCTGCACCCGGCCCCTGCCCCCGGCCCCGGTTCTGCCCCCGGCCCTGCCCCCCTGCGTCAGCAACTCGCTGTAGTCCAGTACTCTAATCCTAGGTGTACTTCCGTGTTTCGAGTGGACAGGAAGGGGAGGGGAGGGGGGCCAGGCCGCGACGCGACGTGACTGCATGGCGGGGCAGGCGTCGGCCTGGTCGGATGGCGTCGGGACGCTGTGAAGGTCGCCGGGGGGGCGTCGTTCCGATCCGCTATGGCGTCGAGTGCATGTTGCCATTCTACTCGGTTAAAACGTGGTCTTGTTTTCCAAGGACTTTGTAGTCATTCGGAAAGGGGCGGGCGATCCAGGCGGGGCCAGAACCGAGCTCCAGTATATAGAAACGTGCAGGCTGATTTTCAGATTATTGAGCTAAGATTGAGGTTACGACAGCTAACTGCCCAGCATTGCTGTTGCAGAGTGCTCTTTACTATTCAGCAGAAATTTAGGACAGCAGCAGCTAAATTTTCGGCATCATAGCAGTTTTTGACAGCTCTGGCCCGAAAGAGATATTTTTGTTTTTGTTTTTATGTATAGCTGATACCGCTATATTGAAAGTGTGAATAGATAACATAAAATTGTGGACTCCAGACCAGGATAAATAAAAATTGAGGAAAACCCTTGAAAGTTATCATCCCACTTTTAATGCGATGACGTGATAGACGTGCGTCACTTGTCTTGTCGCGATCACGATCATTCGCATTCAGCTCGAGACTGGACCAGTTCTTATCATCGCCAATCGACAAATGCTACCTGCTGTGTGCATACATGCATGCCACGCTTGACTGCCACTCACACGCTTATAAATCATCGATCGTAGAGTCTGGCTAGTTCGAGCCCGTTTCAATACGGCGAGATCCCAGCGCCATACCTAGAAAAAAAAACCAAAGCCCTGATTCTGAGCCACCCAACCCAAAAATCAGGGGTAACAAGAAAAATAAAACCGGTAAAAAGACAAAATAAACAATAAAAAAAATAAAAAAAGAGCACGGGTCGATATCGAACCCAGCTAACGCCCTTGTGCTATCGAACGGTCGATTTTGCTGCGTGGCTTGTCTGAGTGCTTCTAAAAGTCAGGAATTTTTAGTCGCGCGGAGCGAAAACCTCAATCGCTCAACGAACTTTGCTGCGTTTCGATTTGATATTCATTAATTCGGCCGCAGACAAACACGCTCGAGCTGACTGGACTGGTCGCGTCGCGTGGCGTCGCGTGGCGTCGCGTCGCGTCGCGTCGCTTTGTCACGCTGGCGCAGCAGTCTGCTCTGCCCTGCCTGCTGGTGGGAATGGAACGGAAACGGAAGAGCGCAGTAATAGACCTGGCACAGTGTGAAATTTATAACTCTCCGGCAATAAATTAACCACGCCAGAATTTTCAGTAATATTCTAGGAAAGATTCTCAAGTTCTTTGCGATTTTATTTCTTTTAATTTTTAGAATTTAGCTGAGAATCTGTAGGGTTTTGACACATTCTTTTTTCTGGCCATGTGTAGGTCGGGCCTAGCGGGGCGAGGGATGTGACTCCAAGCCAGAGACGGGAAACTGGTCGGCTCTAGAGCCCACTAGCGCTTTCTGTCTCTGTCGCACTCAATGAACTCTTACGGCGGGAGAAAGAGAGACAGATGCAGAGCCCACCACTTTCCCGTCTCTACTCCAAGCTGCTCTCTGTTGCAGATCTCCACCCCTCGCCATGGCGCCTCGCCGCGCCGCGCTGGGGCCAGCCCTGGCAGCGTGTCTGCTCCTCTGCGCCGCCCACGCCGCGACCAGAACCACCCCCGACCCCGACACGCCCCTGGTCTTCCCGAAGGGGCCCTCCGTGAGGCTACCCTTCCCGACCCCCACCCCCACCCCCACCCCCCACGCCGCGTCGAGCAGCAGCGACTCGCTCGAGCTCTCGGAGGACAAGGACCTCGTGTACGAGGACATGCTCGAGCACCACTCCGTCGTCTGCCCCAGGCCCATGTGCGAGTGCCGCCATGTTGGGTCCGGAGGCATCGCCGCCAGGTGCTCCACGCTCGACTTCAAGGTCAGTGGTCTTAGTGGATTTAGAAAGAGGAATAACTTGTCGTGCAATACGCATTGTGGGGAGTCTCGGGAAAATACTTTGATTTCTTGCTTTTGCGATTGTGGTGATAATTTACTATTTTCAGAGTTCTTCATCCGATTTCGCTCTATTTTGGATGAAGTCAGAACTTGTATAGATCTTCATATCCCCAAATTAATTTTTAAAAGAGGACAAATTTTAAAAATTTAAACATTTACAGTACCTTGGTGCAATTTTGTATTGATTTCAAGAGAGTCGCGGTACACGGGCGAGAAATGTAAAATGTGCTTTCGCTTCTGTCTGAAAAATTATCGTAAGCTAAACGAAGCATGTTGAAAGTGGGCAACAATGGATATGTTTAAAATTTTGTGGATTCGCTAAAATAGTTTTGGTTCGTTTGATCAGCAAACAGAAGCAGTTCTACGGTAACATGGACGCGCCTCGTTGTTCGCAGGGTCAGCGATTCCAGGGAATCGTTAACCACTTGGAAGTGAGCAACGCGCCCGAGTTCGACGACGGCCTCTTCCTGCTGAACAACTCCCTGGCCTCGCTGGGGCTGCAGTTCCTGACCACGGTCAAGATCTCCAACTCGTCCATCAAGGGCCTCAGCCTCTTCACGTTCGAGGGCCTGACGGACCTGTACGACGTGGACCTGTCGCACAACCACATCATGATCCCGCACCAGGACGTGTTCCTCAAGAACACGATGCTCCGCAAGCTGTCTCTCCGCGGCAACCCGCTCGGAGTGTCTCAGTTCGTCGAGAACACGCTCGAAAAGAGGTGAGTGGTGGACATAAATTTCGAGATTTAGTCGGATTACACGCGCCAAAAATTGCAAATTTGCAAATGTTTAGGCTTAAGATAGACTTCTAATGGGTAGCCGTATATTCTTCTACGTGAAGTCTGACGCAATTTTAGACCAACGTAGATCATGACTCTAGTCGAGAGGTCGACAATTCGTGTGCTCCTGTGTACTTATTTGTAGTCTGTAGAACTTATTTCAACGTATTTGCCACAATTATAATTTTTTTTTGTAAATATTTTACAGTGTATATCTGATTATATCCGTCACTTAGCTTACCAGATTCACGCGCTCACTTAGCAAAAGTTTCCTGATTAATCGATAAAAATGTACGGTATGAACAGTAATGTGACTCCCAATCCCAACTCAAGTGTACTCGTGTGTAGGGTCAGTGTGGGTAATAAATGTACGTGGTAAAAACTAAACACCCCTTTGGAGCCGGTATTTGAACCCAAAACTTGCACGTGACCACTCACATGAGATCATGACAACACCTGAGACAAAATAAATCGCAACGTAGAGGTCAAGGGTTCAAATACCGGCTCCAGAGGGGTGTTCAGTTTTTACCATGTGCATTTATTACCCGCACTGACCCAACACATGGAACCTCTCGTGTGCTGACCGCCCTGCCCCTCCCTGCCTGCCTATCGCAGCCACCTGCTCAACTCGGCGTCGCTGAACGAGCTGGACCTGTCGCAGTGCGACCTGGACTTCCTGTCGCCGCACATCTTCTCGCGCATGAAGCACCTGGAGCGGCTGCTGCTGGCCGGCAACAAGCTCAAGACGCTGCACCCGGAGACGCTGAGCGGGCTGGGCGAGCTGGAGGAGCTGGACCTGTCCGGCAACTACATCCGCGAGCTCACCACGGCCATGTTCGTCAACAACACGGAGCTGACGGAGCTGCAGCTGCGGAACAACTCGCTGCACTCGCTGGCCGGCGTCGAGATCCTGGGCCTGGACGCGCTGGACGTGTCCGAGAACTGGTTCGAGTCCATCGACAACGACACCTTCCTGGTAGGGCGCCAAGGCACTGCTGACCGTTCACTCTTTCAAATCTTGAAAAATTTCAAATCATAACTTCTTTAATGACTTTTTAAGAAAAAATTGTTACTAACAACAGTTTTGAACCTATACATACTTTTTTTTTTAATTTTAAATCATAACTTTTTTAATGATTTTTTTTAAATTGTTCCTAACAACAGTCTTGAACCTATACATATTTTTTTTAAAAAAATTTACACCCTGGTTTCAGGGTTTCCCCGCGCTCACCCGGCTCAACGTGAGTGAGAACGCGGTGCTGCGGGTGGACCCCAAGGCCTTCGAGCCGCTGCGGCACCTCCAGGACCTCGACCTGTCCGGCAACGAGATCAAGGGCCCGCTGCCGAGGGAGCTGTTCGCCTCGTGCGAGGTCCTCGAGACCCTCAACCTCTCCGACAACCCGCGCATGGAGGCGCTGCCCGCGGGCGGCTTCCAGGGCGTGTTCAGCGCGCTGTACCAGTTCGACCTCTCGTACACCGGGCTCACCGCCCTGGCCGAGGACAGCTTCCTGGGCATGGACCACCTCAGCAGCCTGAACCTGCAGGGCAACGCGCTGACTGAGGTGAAGGCGGGCGTGCTCCGCCGCCTGCCCCAGCTCGTGACCCTGGACCTCTCCGTCAACCGCATCACCGCGCTCGACGCCAAGACCTTCCAGACCAACGGCTTCCTGCGCCACCTAGACCTGTCCGGCAACCCGCTCGCCACCGTGTCGCCGCACGTGTTCAGCGGCACGCCCTACCTGCGCTGGCTGGACCTCAGCCACTGCAAGCTGACCGCGCTCTGGGAGACCCAGGCCGGCTCCAGCACGCTGCTCCGCAAGCTGGGCCACCTCAACGTGGCCGGCAACCGCATCGAGACCCTGCGCGTCAGCGAGGTCGCCCTCGCCGGCGGACTGGTGAGTACCGCACCTCGAGATCAAGAGACAGAATCCTGGTTTCATGTGAATTCCGAAATAACATGCGGATGCAAACATGTATACTTCGCTTATTTCCGTCAATACGAAGCAAATTATTGACCAGAATAAACTGCATTCAGTTTTTGGAATTCTGATAATTTTCCACACTTTTTGATGGTGATTTCAAAACTGTAGTTATTCCAAATTACCGGTGGTTTGACTAGATGACCTAAATTACCATTATTTTTCATTGTGAAAGGAAAATTTCCTTTAAAAGATACTGGTAAAATTTTTACCAGCAATTTAAATGGTAGTGACCATAGTTCGAAATGCATTGCTTTTACTGTTGTTCTTTGTTCTGTCAGTATACAAGTCTTCTGTTCTGTTCTGTCCCTCCAGACCGTGCTGGACATCAGCAACAACCCGCTCAAGTGCACCAAGGAGCTGCACTACCTGATGGAGTGGCTGGTGAAGCACTCGGTGACGCCGCGCTCGGACCGCAAGCTGACGGGCGGGCTGCAGAGCGACCTGATGCACGCCGTCGAGGACATGATGGAGGAGCGCAGCCTGCGCGGTCGCTGGGCCGCCGTGTACGACGCGCTGTGCGGGCAGAGCGCCTTCGATCAGGAGCGCGCCAAGCTGCAGAGCAGCATCCTGGCGTCCCAGGCCGCCGAGGAGGCCGCCCCGGCCAGCGAGGCCCCCGTCAAGCCCGCCCAGGGCGTCACCCAGGAAGAGCTGGACGACATCAAGATGGTGCTGGGCAAGAAGAAGATCTCCCCGCCCTTGGACGACGACGATGACGACTCCTACTCCGAGGCGGACGACGTCGGTGACTCGAGCGTGGAAGAGGCGGACGACGAGGACGACGATGACGAGGATGATGACGAGTACGATGACAGCAACCTGATCGTGGACGCGAGCAGCAACGGCACGGACTACATGGCCTTCGGCCACCGCGGCAACCCGTACCTGTGGCCGGCGCTCACCCTGGCCGCGCTGTTCGCCACGGCGGCCCTGGTCGTGTCCAACGTGGTGGTGTGCGTGCTGCGGAGGAGCCGCGCCCGCCGCCTCGCCCGCTTCCAGTCGCCCATGTTCAGGCACCTGGGCAACCTGCCGCCCCAGCACAAGACCTTCGGCGGCATCCCCGGCTCCTTCATCAAGACCAAGAAGGACGGCGGCTTCGTGTACAAGAAGTTGTACGAGGAGACGACGACCCCGGCCCCGGCACACACCAGCACCTTCAAGTTCCCCCTGGACCCCAGCGAGCTACACGACCCCTCCAGGGTGTAGGCCTCAGCCGGGCCGAGCCGGGCCGAGCCGGGCCGAGCCGGGCCCCCTGCCAGGACTATGCGGGCCACCGCCCGGGCAGAGGAAGCAGTCCATCGGGGGCTCCTTCTTCGCCCACAGTTGTCCACAAACCGTTTATGGCAGCTCTTGTGATTGTACTTAAAAATAGAGCCATGTTGCTTGTGGACATCGTACAAACCACAGGACTTCATCAGTCATCAAAGTTGAGAACTGTACTTAAACATAGAGGTATGTTGCATGTGGACGGCAACACGCAGACCAGAGGATTGCATCAGTCGTCAATGAAAGTTGAGAACTGACCAGACTGACCTGATAATTGAAGTGAAGGGCGCAGTCGTTTTTTAGATAATCTGAGGGATCAACTTTTTTATTTCATATTTTGACCTTTAATTGTTTGACTTCTGGACAGGAAAGACTGTCCTAGCCAGCAAAAGAGCAATTGTTAATTTTGTACATTATCTGTCTTGTTGTCACTTTCTTATATGCCCCTACTTTTTATTTGTCTTCCCAAACTGCTTACATTTTGTCGTAGTCAAAGCATGCTGCTGACATGTTCATGTAAGAAAATATTTCATTGAGGGCAGGGTTCTTTATACTAAGTGGAGTGATTCATCGCTCGAGAATTTTTGAGGTGCCCTAGAAAATGTATCTGTAGATTCAGTTTATACGAATCTCTGGTTCATAGCTGGAAGTGCTGTGGCAGCTGGTATCAAATTTTCATTTCATGTTTTAGGTGCAAAGTACCAAGGCTGTCATATTTTATGATCAGAATGTAAGTATTATGCTATAGAATACTGGTATTTCACGTCATGTTTATAATGAAAACTAACTACTGTAAAGCTTCACATGCTCACCATGGGGTAAAATTTTTATCAGATATTGTGAGTTTGTACATTTATGTGGCATTTACGCTCGCATTTACGAGTTTAAGGAGATTAGCTTAAGGGTTTAGTATCAAGGGGTTTGATGAGTCATGGATTTTCAAAACATACTAATGGTGCTGTACAAACAGATTTTTCCTTTTCTTTTGTTTTCCCATCTTTGCAAATCTGCCTTTGTTTTGGAATCAGATAGTCTTATTGCTGGGAGACCAGGCCTTAACAAATAGACCTCATCATTTTGTCCGTCCATAAGGAGGCCCAAACAAACACAGTATTTTTCTAACTATCTTCTCACTCTTGGTATCTTTCAGTTAAGTCATCCCATGTAAAATTTTTCATTTACTCTAGACAGAATGTTTCAAAATCTTTCGGCATCTCAGAGATTCTATGCCAGATGCTAATTAATCGAATCCAACAGAAATTGAAACATTTTTCTGGAATTACTGAGAATTTTTGCATCGGAGAACCAAATCTTGTTATCTAGAAATGTCCTAAAAGTATTATTACATCTGATTTGGTTTTTGGGGAACTATGTAGCTCTGGATCAGAGGTACTCATTTCATCAAATTCAAACTTATCATTTCTGTAATGACTTTCAAAAGCCTTATAATTTAGGGACACATTCCTGAAGTGCGTTTTATAATTTTAACTATGTTATGTTCAGTTAACATTACCACAATTTTAACCAAGGTGCCATACCATATTTATAAAAGTTTTATGTGGGATGTTGTACTCGTTCTCATCAGAGGGACTTTTCTACTGTATTTGGAACATTACGTGATATAACATGATAGAATTGTTTAGTATAATCCCAGAAGACATTGTGGCAAGATTTGAAAGAACTCCAACTTGTTGCATGTTAACTTAATAAATGTATTTACAACAAAAAAAATTCTTGTGCTATAATTTACCTCAGAACAAAAACTTTAATGTAATTATCCTTATATCAGTGGCGCCCTCACGAGGTAAAGAACGAGCGGCGCCATGCGTGACACCAATGGATTTGTGCCTTTACTTTTCCTATTGTATATTATTCAAGACTGGCAGTCTTTGGAGCAGTGTTTAGCAGAGATTCAGAGGAAAGGAAACTAAAAGAAATCAAAACAAATTAAGCACTTAGTTAAATAAAAAAATTATGTTTACTAATATTACAAACTAATGAATCAAGAGAATCACTCACATGTACATATCAATTTAAAAATTATCATAGATAATAATTCAGATTTCTACAAACATTCCTCCTTTTGATTTTATGAGTATACACATTCATATCCACACACAGGCATTCAGAAACACAATTAACAATTTGAGCATTTGACTTCAGATCCCCTGAAGGGACAGTACACATACAACAAGATTTATATTAACATATTCATATTGAGACAAAATTGTAATATCTACATAGTGGCTCAAATCTATATCACATGTAATTCATGGTTACAACATGTTACAACCAAGTACAGACATTCAAGCCTAGTCATTCGAATTCAGTGCCCTTATTAAAGATATGTTTACCATCGAGAACAAATGCTCTAAATAAGATGAACTGTGGTGTAACAGCTGCAGTCTCAATAAAAAAAACTAGTCAGGTAAGACAATGTTACGTACAATATACAGGGACATGGAAGGTGGCAGTGTCCATGTGTTAAGAGGGCTCGAGAATATTTTTACAGAGACGGTAACAAATTCAAATTTGAGAGTTCAACTCCCTTTCAGTCATAGATGTATAATGTGACTTAGTTCATAGAGAAGGATAATTCAATGATGCCAACATATTGACACTATCTATAAAACATTTAAAAGGTAGTGCTTGAGCCTGCATCTGCCTTCAAATATGACATATCTGTAAAAAAATGCAGCTGTTTATTCTGTTTAAAGCAGATATCACAGGCAAAAAGTCTTAAAACAGTTTCAACTACCAAATAAGATGTGGTGTCAATAGAGGGAATTTTCAAATTTCTAGTTCATTTGTTCTCTATGCAATTTTACTACAAAGTATAATCTTCTTAAATAAAATTATTGCACCAATAACAATACGGGGGATCACTTCAGATATTTAGGGATAAAGATGAGCGAGTTAAGTTTATTTTGATGACATCAGTTGACTTCATGGCACTATCCAATGATAAAATTAAGTCTTAAAAACTAAAACATTCGGCTTATATTACTTAAAAAGATTTTTCATTGCTATTATGTACACAAATAAAAAGTAAAGAGTTGATCGAAAAGTTTTCATCAATCTTTGCAAAATGAGGAAATGGAGTAGGTCTATTTTCATTAAATAGCTCTAAAAGAAGATTTTGAACATGTCCATCAATGAGGTACAACGATCTTGTAGTTACTCCATCCCATTTCTTAAGAAGATTTCGCTTATCTACGAAATAAATCAATGCAATAGAACAAAAAGACAAATCAGCACAGACATTAGAATCATGTGAAGTTCAATCTTTGTGAGTCAAAAAATGATTTCGAATACAATCAAACGACATTGAGCAATGGTCTAAAGAACATAAAATAATCAAACCTTGCCACAAGGCAACTTTCAAAACGGAGAGACACATGTAACAAGTACATGCCAGTCGACTAGTCGGCCCCGTGAAGAGCGCGGCCCTACTCGGACGCGGCATCCCTGGCGGAGATTGAACCGATCGAGGAGAACTGACCACTCATCGTCCCGATTCAAAGGCGCATCTTTCCCGGTTGCGTACCTCACACCGCGGCCCACGACACTGTCCGGATGGAGTCCGATGAACTTCCAAAAACTTGCTGACTTGATCACGAGTGATGCGCGCACACACCGACACACACACACTCTCTCAGTCGTGAGGGGCATCAGGGGAACTTCATCTCGCCCACGTAACGGAAGCTGGAGGGCGCCCCGGGGGTGAACTGCGACGGGAAATGCCGCTGCTGCTCGCGCTGCTGTCCGCTGCCGCTGCCGCTGGCGGTGAGGCCAGTGCCGCCGTCCTGGCGGTGCGCGGCGAGCCCGCCCCCGCCGCCGCCTCCCCGGTAGCCGCGCGACTCCTTCGAGTCTCGAGACTCCTTCGACTCCCTCCTGCTGCGGATGTTGTTCCGTTCATCGTCGCTCATATAGCCGCCGTTGTTGTAGACGTCCATGTGCCGCGGCTGGTAGTGTCGCATGTGCGTGGGCGGTGCCACCGAGGTCTTCCTCCAGCCCTCCACATACCTGCGGGAGCGCGCAGCAAAAAA
>CABIKL010001138.1:0-16821 GCA_902196195.1 Aptinothrips rufus | reverse complement strand
ACTCGTTCTGTACCTTTACATTGCATCGATAACATGCAGGCTGTCCGAGCCACGTCATGTTCCGCAGAGCTTCGGCTCTGCCGAACCCAACTAATGTCCGTCAATGCGATGTCTCGTGTACAACGGCAGCCCCAGTCACACTCGCGCCCGCCTGGGTAGGCAACCGATTTAACACGCTAGCGGGGCTTGCCCTGATTTGCCTGCTAGCGGTCATACGAGCTCTCGGCCATGCCTGCTTGCGACATGAAAATGGGCTTATTTCAGGTAGCTGCCTGCCAGCGACCATTTGCATGGTGCAGCTCAGGTAGTGCCTGCTAGCGACCTAGCGCCGAACAGGACGCTAAGGACTTTCATTGACGTAATTTCGACTTGTTTTCGACTTGAAGCACTAATCTTGGCCGCCCAGCGGAGCAGCATGTTGACGAGCACCTGGTTGTCGTAGATGTCGAGGAAGACAAGCTTGCTGAGGGTGAGTCCCGCGGCCGACAGCGAGTCCATGCGGGCGATGAGGTTGTGCTGCAGCGAAAGCAGGCGCACCCGGGACTCCCCGGGCATCAGGGGCACCGCCGTCAACCCGCGTCTGAGTCACAAGGGAAGTGACCAGGGAAGTACCACTCCAATTAAGTCCAGGTAGCAGTGCCGTCACACTCACCTGTCCAGACTGATCCTATCAGGGTTCTTCTCCCTCTCCTTGCTGGTGCGGGCAACCTGCAGCCGACCGTCGTGCATCGCTTGCAGGTCGCCACCCTCGGCGTCCCCGGCTCCCAGAGCCGCCCCGCCAGCAGGGCCGCCAACGGAGCTGTGCGAGCGCCGGGCAAGGCGGGGAGCCCTCGCCGACCCGGACCCGCCAGAAGTGGATCCAGAGTCGACTGGCAGGACCGGCAGGGCAGGAGCCACGGAGAGAAATGCCCGTCCGCTGCCTTCCACATTGGTGACAGGCTTACCTTGGATGCTGAAAGCTCGTTTCTTTTCCTGAAATGCAGTAGTAGTTGTTTCTTTCCAAGTAATTTCAAATAAATACAGAATCACCAGTTTTTATGTTAGAGGTCCAGCAACAGCACCGAGGGGTAAACAATTCATTAAAATCGGTTCCAGCGATAGACCCGCAAGATTACGACAAATGTCTTATAGTTTAGCCCCCATGCACATCTTCAGAATAGAATAACATGTGAATTCATTTTCATTATTTAAGCCAGTTACACCTACAGTATCGGGTCATGGATTCGAGAAGCAGCTAAACTAGATAATCACCAAACTGTGTCCCAAATTAAGAAATGTTTTGCTCGGAACACCCAGATAACTAACAATTTGGTCCAGGGAAGACCAGAGTTGTTTCCCCATCGACCAGCACCCTGCTCACCTGATTGTTTCCATTAGACTTGATGTTTGGCATTTGATGCCAGCGTTGCTGCCTTGCAACCTATTTTCTACAGAACTAGTCCATGCTAACGTTGTCCTCTGATCAAGACGACATATTTGAGACATTTGTTTTGATTGGTGATCGATCTAGCAGACAAAAGTGACGTCACATCGCTGTATCGCGAATGAGTACGTCTACCATGTTATGCTATTTAATGGCTTGGCCACTGTGAAAGAAACGAAATAGAATATAACCAAATAGATTACTCTTCATGCGCGTTTTTTTCCGTCTGATAAGCAGAAACTGCCGATAAGCTAGTAACGCAGCTGTTTGAGGTTGGTATTTCGATTGTCATGGAAACTTGACGCTGCTGTGATGAAAAACTTACTCATCAGCACAGTGTCTGACTTCTGCTTGTCGGCTGAAACACTCTTACTCCGACGGCACAATCAAACTTTTACTATTGGTCTTTAATCTTGGTGTATGAATTCCCTATGAGATACGAACCATGAGCGTTACAGCTTTCATATTTTCTAGTTCAAGAATACACCTACATCGCACATTACTGCGACATTATGCAGTAAAAGCTGCAAGCCCATGTAAGTATCATAACCTTAGCAAGTTCTGTGCTTGTTTTTTTTTTATGAACCATCCGTTTGAGATCAGTGTCCACCGATTTTCAGATTTCTCTTGGATTTCAATTTTATAAATCTTCTTTGTTCTGCTCAATATTGTATGTGTAATCATTTAATATATGCTCTCTTCTTATTTCAGCCATTGCTGGTCTTGGCAAGAAGTCTAAAGATAAAGGCGCTGCTGCTAAAAAAATCGAAATTGAAGTAGAGACAGATCCCCACAAACTTGTAAACTATGTTTGCGGATCTAACATACTGCAGACTGGTGAAGATATTCAACTCAAACCAGATAATGAGTACCCAGAATGGTTATGGAATATAAACACAGGTAGGAGGTTTTTCAAATTGAACACACACTGTACTCAGTTACGTACTCCTCTTATTAAGCCTCGTCCGCAACCAAGTGTCTTGCAGCTTGGATCTTATGGCTTGTAAAAACTTGTTCTGGACCAGTCTTAAAAAATGGGTTGGGACCATTGTGTTATGCACTATCTTAAGATCAGTTAAGGCTGCCAACAGCAGCTTCTTCCTCTCAAGGTTGTCAACCATGAGAGGACATGATAGATGATGAAGTTTCCCGAGCCATTGAAAGGTGTCAGGAGTGTACAAAAAATACTGCAGATTGACTGAGAAAACAAAGCTAAGATTTTATTTGGATGCCTTGTTAGACATACAGCGGACTTAAGAAATATTGTCCAGTCAATCTTTCCAATATAAAATATGATGTTGAGTGTTGCAGAAGGTTGTGACTATCTAAAACCGTTCTGATTTGCTTTTTTCTTCTAGGGCCTCCCAAGAAGTTGAGTGAGATGGAGCCTGGAAGCAAAGAGTACTTAGAAACGCTAAAAAGAATAAATATGATCAAAGCTACTCAACTGCGAGTTTTGAGTAAAATAAAGCAGCAATGATCACTTTTAATAGTCAGGTTTTAAGTTAACACTGTCTCAATGAAACACTTCATTTATTTAACACCCTGTATTGGTCATTTCATTAGAAATACAGCAAAAGGTTTTTATGTAAGACAGATTTGTACTTATTGTGATAAAAGGATTAAAACATTGGTCATTTCATTAGAAATACAGCAAAAGGTTTTTCTGTAAGACAGATTTGTACTTATTGTGATAAAAGGATTAAAACATAAGTCACAGTTCTTCTGCAGTGTCTTTATTCTTCCTACACAAATTTAATCCTGTCAATCAGACTCTCCACTTGAAGTCCTTTTATGTTTGGATTTTTTTTTCTTTTTATGTTTTTTATTGCTTTTACTAGGCAAAGAACATTCACTCTCATTCAAATCGCTCTTGTGTTTTTTCTTCTTGTGTTTACTCTTTTTATGTTTACTTCTTGAAGTTGATTCATGGGAGCTGGAAGTATCTGAGGAATGATCTCTTTTATGCCTGTGCCGTACAGTATCTTCATGACTTATCCTGGATTCATAGTGATTTTTATAACAGTCCTTATGTGATTTTATATCAAAGATAGATGGCTCATCCTGAGAATAATCTATATCACTTGGATTTTCGTCGCGTATTTTCTCTCTATGTTTTGTTTTTTTGATGTGGTAATGGTTTATCTTGCTGTAATGTTCATCTTCTAAGCAGTAATCAGGGCCTTTATAATTATTTAATTCTTGTGATTTATGGTCCCAATAATCATCACTTCTAATATGTGAATGTTTCTTAACATAGTTTGAGGATTTCATCTTTTCACTCCAATGCTGATCTCTCCTATTGTGTGGATGTCTTTCTTCCCAGTTTGAAGACTCATAACTTTCATATCTATTTGAGTAATGAAGCTCATTACCACTATGATCATATCCACTAGCCTCTGAATATTGCTCACTATATGAATCATCTCTCCTCTTTGAACTACCTCTCGCTTGATACGAATACTCTGGCTTTTCATGGTCTGGTCTTCTGTATTTTCTTCGTCCTTCACCACTGTAATTTCCGCCAATTAAATATTGTTCTCTGTATGAATCATCTCTCATTTCTAAACTATCTCTTCCATGATAATCATACTCTGGCCTTTCGTGTCTCCGACTTCTGTTTTTTCTTCTGTCTTCATCATCGTAGTTTCTGGATGAAGTACTTCTTCCATCATTCTCATATTTTCTTGATTTAAGCTTAGGTTCATTTTGATATTTTTCTCTATTTTCCAAACCATCTCTGATACTTCCTATGTTGGTAAAAGACTGCTTAGATGAATCAGTGACAGAGGAAGAGCTGGAGGGTTCACCTCCTTGCGGTATAATAAAGGGTTTTCTGAAAGGGCGGTCTCTTCCACCAAAACGCAGCTGTCCAGATTCCTTCTTGCCACCAAGACCACCACCTGAAAAATTGACCAGCAGAATCATTAGGAATGCCAACAGTTTACACCAGTGAATCATTTGTATTCAAGCGAAACAAACCTAGTCTGCGGGGAATCCAGCCAGGCATGGTTCTTGCAAACTCCCACTCAACTATGATCTGTCGATCATGAAAATTTGATCCATGAGCTAGTTTCCACGCTCTCTGAGCATCACCTTCCTTCTTAAATTCAACGAAACCATAGCCACGAGACATTCCTGTGGCAATATCCTGAACCACACAGCAACTTTTCACATTGCCATACTTTGAAAATTCCTGAAAGCAAAGAAATAATAATTACTGATCAGTTCATTTATTATGAGACGGATGGTGATTTAAAAACTATGGTGGTGTGTGTACCTCAGTAAGTTGTCTCTCATTTGTTCGTACGTTAAGTCTACCAACAAATAATGTCAGCTTTGGGTTGGAGCTAATGGTCTGCTCATCTGGAGGGACATATTCAGCACACATTGCACGAACAACAGCATTGTCATGAGGGACTAAATCTGTTCCGTCAATACTGCCCGCTTTTAGAGGATCATAAATTTTAACACAGGGACTCCAGCCCAGCAAATTTTCATTTCTAATCATTGTGGATAACGAGGAAATTCTTCTTCAACAAGTTGTAAAGAACTTCCCAGATAATAAACAAAACCTCATAACCCTTCCATCTTAAATATTGAGTTTAGATTGATTTGTCACTGTATGAATCATCCTATACGGGATATTTAAAAGTTTGGCTCCTGATGAATTAGTTATATGTCCGATTCAAAGTATCCGTCAAAGTGTCTAAATCGACATGTATCGTTTTCACTACAGACACATAAATCGTCTTGAAGTCGCCTTACGTGTAATTCATTGAATATTTCTCATAGTTAAATTCATATTAATAATGTGCCAACCGCACCACAAATCAACAACATTGTTTATTTCAAAAAATGTTTTTCAAAACCACAGTTTTTTCAAACTTTGTCGGAAATATCTTTTTTTATTTTTTCTCCGAAATTGATCTACTGTCTGTCTGTCTGTCGTCATCACCACTTACATTTTTACGCTAGTAAGTTGGTATGAGATTCCAGTGCTCTATATACTTGTTTTGTTCGACTGGTGGTTGTTACGGTGGTTGCTTCTTGTTGTTGTTAGGCCCTTTCTTAGCTATCGGGATCCGTCAAAGTCTTTCTTTAGTCTGCTGCTTCCTTTTTTTTGTGTGAACCGTACCCATTATTCATTGAGTACCCAATGCCCGTTACTTTTCTTTTCTGCTCCAGTGGACCTCCTTTTGCTCTGCAGCCTAGCGTCACGCTACTAAGCTATACGTCGTGTTTGTTTTTCTGTGTTTCGTTTTCTCGTCAATGCAGTTTGTAGACTTTATTTTGTGCAGAGTCCAACTCTCAAATAACTCTTTTAAGTGTTGATACGAAAATGTGTAAGACCCAGAACAAACGGCTGTACTTGTAGAATTTCCTTCAAACTTTGATTCAACAAGTGGGTGGGGTTTGTTTACATCCTAGCCTGAGCTTAGTTTTGGATTTTCCTCCTATCCCAACCTTAGCTTCGAAGTAGGCTGATAGAAAAGCATGTCGAACATACCACTACGAGATAGAGGAGCACGAAGGATGGAAGACCCAGTTGTTGCTCCATTGCGTCACACTCGCAATGGTTACTCGCAGGAGAGCATTGGGCGTTTCTCTGAACACTCAATACATTCTGCCTACAGGCTTGAGGGTGAAAGTCATGAAGGTGAGTTAACATCAGAGTAAGATAATCATACTCTTAGTTCAAGCCAATTGTTTTAGTGTTGGTTTGAAAAGTATGCAGTGATTAGCTGTTTATTTGTGTATGTTCTTGTATTAGCAAATAATTATTATCTCTTTTCATATCAAAATTTCTGAGACTGAAATTTGTTTTTATATTAAAATTATGTTTCTTTTCTGACCAGGTTGTCAAGATTGTCTTACCCGCATCCCATATGCAACTCTCATTGCAACCATCATGTGTATTGTGGGTGTCGGCGTCTTCTGTGGAACAATGTATCGCGGAGCCACTCTCTCTGCTCTGATGTTTGAACAAGTTTTTCATTTTCATCTGCGATGGTAAGATCAAGCACTTACATTGATTTGGTCATGTTTTTTTTATGAATACAAATGTGCTATGCAGGTTGAAAACATTCTCTCTACCCTCTCAACATTTTAACAGGCTGCAATTAGGAGAAGTTTCTCTTAGGTCTGTACTGAGACTTCTAGATCTGCTGAAAGCAAAATAATTGACTGTAGCTATTTTAGCTTTTAGTTCAGATAGTATGTAGTTGCTTCATCCTTCTTCAATTTCTGATAATGTGTCATGATACTAATTGTAGTATTTTTTAATTCAAAAGTCGCTCAGTGTTTTGTGTTATAGGATTGTTTTACTTATCATTTGAGATAAAAGGATAGAGACCTTCCCCTTAATGAAAGCACAACCTCTCATGTAGTGTCTTGTCTTGCTCAAACACTCATTATTCTCAGTTCTGAAAGAATCTGATTTGCCATTGCAACCTGTAGAGCTGATATGATTTATAGTTGTGATCGTATAGTTTCAGTCAGAGATTCCGACTTCTTCTTCAGACTGTTAAAAACTTTGAAATATTGATTTAATGTTTCTGAAAGAAATTGGTGCTTTATACTCGTAGGTTGGAAGCAGTGCAGCTTGTGTTTGTTATCATCGGTGCCAGTATGGGTGCCCTCGGACTCATGATTCTGTTTGTGGGCTGCTTGGCTACTGGTGCAACTAGGCACAAGGTGTACCGTACTTGGGGTGGACGTGTTGGTGGACGCGTTTCTTGCGCTGTGGTTAGTACCTCTATAATATTAGATTTGTGATTTCATGCATTCTGTTGATAATAAAATTAATGTTACAGTACTCATAATGTTGATGTTATCTTCATGTGTACAGTTTATGGGTATCACCTATGTCCTTCAAGTTGCATGGCTTTTAATGCTGTGCTTTTTGGTTGTCGTGACGCTTGTCTTCACAACATTCTGGGGATTGTGTTCAAGCCATCGCATTGCTGTGGAGCACCAGTGCATCAATTTCGACCAGTTTGGTAAGCCCGTCTGACTTCCTATGACTGCTGTGAAATTTGCTTTTTTGAGTACATTGGTTTTTATTTATAATTTTTCTGCTCAGATTTCTTATTTCCAAACAATACACCTCCAGAAGATTTGAAAATCTGTGACAATGAGATCAAACTTTTCTGCAAAGATTATGTGGAGCGTGCAGAAGTGATGTTCATTTTAGCTACTGTTGCTTGCCTATTTGTAATACTGAGTCTTGTGAGTATATTTTTCCCTATTATGATATTTTTGTGATACAAAACCATAACTTCACTAATATTGGCATGTACCTCTCACTTCAGATGCACTATTTAATGTGCCTGTCTGCAAATTATGCCCATATCCGTGACCATGAGAAGTTCCAGGAACTCCAAGATCTACATTACATTCCTGACGTGACAGATATGTCAACAACATCAAAAGATTACAGAGAACGTTAAGCAGTTTTTATCGTTATCTCATTGGCCTTTTGTATTCAAATACTTTTTAAGTCCATTTAGATTTTTATTCTCTTTTCTGTGTATTTTTCAGACATAAATTTTATTTTGACACAGAGCTGTTTTCAATCACTAGTAATGTTAAAAGCTTGATCACCCTATCTGAGTAGGTCTCCTACCATTACTTCATAGCTTTCGCTTTGCAAGCATCTATAAGTCTAGCTGATATAATAGTAGGTATCAGTATTTTAAGAAAATGTGCACGTCCAATGCACATGATTATAAACTTATATAGACTTTATTTTGCTTTGAACTTTTTACTAAAAAAGTTAGATTCATGCTTTCTATATCACTGCCAAGAGTATCTTGTACTTTATATCATACTTTGTGCTTGTTTATGGTCTGAGTCTTAGTTGTAAGTGGCCATACCTAATCAGTATGATCAGATTTTTCAAACAAGCTATCTTAAATGATTGTTTGGCGTGGAAATTTTATTTTTATCTTTCCATATGAGAAGAGGGGTGGAGATTTAGCTTGTGTTCACAGAGGTCAATGGTGTTCACTGATGCTGTATTTGATTGAGTCCAAGGTTCTCCTCTGAACTGCGTTTCTCTATGAGGATTTATCTTAGATTTAAACAAATATGTACTTTAATTTATGAGTTATACCTGCTATTGTGATTATTTAAAAAGTATAAATTAGTGGAACACCTTATTAGATTACTAGGTACTTTATGAACCATTTCATTGCAATGATGAGAGAACAGAAAATTTAAGCTGTAAGATCCTCTCTTGCAATCACTCTAATATTTTAGGTTTTTGTCTTCAGTAGCTGATGTAGTTTGTACGCAACAGTTGTAGTGCAATAAATTTCTAATGTTCCAACTGTACTGAGTAGCATTTGAATGCTTCTCTAATCCTAATGTGAACCTGATCTTTACAATGAAACCATGGTTGTTGATTTGGTTGTAATCCATTTTTTATCTTTATAAATTTTTTGAAAACTTTTTTCGTTGGTGTTATATGTCTGACAAAATGTGAGGTGTGTGTATGTAACAATTGTTACGTATGTGAAATTTAACTTGTGCATCTCCTTTCGAAAGCAGGTAGATTTGAACTGAGTGTCTGTATTCCTGTATGCTTCTAGAATTATTGTGACCTTTTACATGATCTGAAGGAATGGACTGAATAGCAAGCGGAATGCAACTCATAATATCAGTATTTATTGTAACTATACATTCCTACAAATAGTTTAAGGTGTTGGTTTCACAGTATCTTCCATTATATCCGTCCATTCTGATCTATGCCAGTGAACCTTAGAACTTCTAGACAGAGATGTCAATCAAGTTAAATTATTTTCGTGGGTCTGGAAGGACTCAACGGATTTCACCTTCTCTGCTTTGTGATAGAAATCAGCAAGTATTGGTGCACATGTTACCGTAAGGATTCATAGTTTACTTCATATTTGTATTTTTGTAGCGCACTTTCATGTTTTGCAAAGTACAAAACATTTTATTCAATAAAAAAAGAAATATCACTTAAATGGATTGTACTAGATTTCATTCAAGCCTGGTATTACTCCTAGTCAAAAGTCAGAAAAATTTGTATTAAAATAACAATTTATTTCATCATTTGCTAAAATTTTACAATATTTCTGTCATATAAATAACATTGTTAACTTTAATATTCTCATAAAATTGTACACAACTCGCGAAAGTTCACAATGTCAATTGTAACAACACTGCTCATGACAGAAGAAAGCAGCTTGCCATAAAGGCAGATCAGCTAACACATGCTGTGATCTAAAGAAATGTTATTCAGACGTGTCTGTGTTAACTTCCGAAATGGATACGCGACACATAACAGAAGGCAATCATTAGTAAACATGAGGACTGAGAAACAATTTGTCTTCATATGGAATATAAAACAAATTAGATTATATTAAGATTTCTTGGCTAAATCTTGAATCTTTGGACTAAAGTGAGGATGACAAAATTAATAAATGACAAAGCTAATGAAAGAATTATGAAATCACAGCTAGCAAAGGGAGAAAACAAAAACAATAGGACGGATGTGGACTCTTTCATGAGAATCAAAATATTTTCATCTAATAGACCGAACTTTGGGTTTCTGTATCACTCGTCCCACATTTTCTAATCCTGATGGAGCCTTCTCCATTAGGCTTTGAATTATTCTAGGTACTTGCGCTAGCCGATCTCGTAGCCACTCTGGTACATTTTCTTCAGGCCCACATCTTACAACTTGAGAACCGTCAGCGCAGTGATAACTGATTCCATCATTTGAAGCATGAACTCGCAGTTGGGAGCCATCATAATACTCTATTCGAACTTCTCCAGAGGTAAGCTAAAACAAAATTTTAGTTGCACTAACAAAAAGTGGAAAAAGTTTGTAGGATTTAGAAAGCGAAAGACAATTACCTGAGTTGCTACACCAACCCCTGAAACATCCACTCTTCGGACACCCCCGTTGGCTCCTGTAGGAGAGGCAGTTCTTTTGATTCGTGTACTGTGTCTGCTTGAAGTGCGAGAAACAGGCGTTTCTTGAACACTTTGAACACGAGTGCCACATGACTTAGTTGAGAACAAAGGTGCATTGGAAACCGCAGACACTTCAAATGATCTTAGCTAAAAAATGGAAGAAAAGTTGATAAGAGCATAGCATCATAATGGTGATAAAACCATATTTCTAATATAAATTTAGCTCCTTCAGAAATTCAATTATTAAATCTCCTGACTGCAGTAGTCATCTAGAGCTTGAAACCATAAGCCTTACCATTGGGGTGTTAGGAGATATCAGAGGGCCTCGTAAGTGATCAGTATTGACAAGATTTTCCTTTCCCTGGAGTGTTGTTGAGGCCACCTGAGGTCGTCGTCCCACAATGACTGGAAATACACATTTAGTTCCACCGTTTGTTTGTGAGCGACCTTCAGCTAACTTTGATAAGCACTGCTCAAGCATAAGACAATGCTGATAGCACTGGAAAAGATAACAGGAAACATTACATGCAAAGTGCATGAGCTAAAGATAAACACGGACAAAACTTTTCATGGAGGTGTACCTTACCTGTAAAAAATGATCCCATAAAATTTTCGGTGTTGGAGACAAACTTTGAGCATGTTCCTTAGAGATGATGATATTGTTGCGTCCGTCTTGATCAATAAGACGAATACCCTCACTTGTTCTCGACACTTTTCCACCTTTAATTCCAAGGAAATAAAAAGGACAGGTAAATTGAGGCTAAAAGAACTATTTATAAGTCGAATTGGCTACTTCCTTACCATCGTAAAAACATGACTCAAAATCTGGATTAGGCAAGTTTTCCATTAGATGGGACTTGGCTTTGTCACTATAAAGAGTAACCTTGGGTGTTTTAGCTCGAACTAAATTCACAAATCGTACAGCATATTCATACTTTTTCCAGTGCTTCTCTGGAAGAGATTCGTAACTGAAAAAGGGGGAAAAAAGTATTATGGACTAACTAATTATTAGTATTTTATTCACAAGGTTTTAACTGTACTGTCAGTTGCATGTAAAGTCTATTGCCTGTATATATTCTGAAAGTAGAATCCTGTACCTGTAAATAGCATCTGCTCCCTGTTCAGGTAAGTCTGGTGGCTTATCTCGAACTATACATCCTTTCCCACCATTCATTTGATAAAGAACAATCTAATGAACCAGAAACAAATTCAACTTTAGAAAATAGACTCAAGTGTCATTTATTTGTGTCATGACTCTACTTACCCTTAATCCATCATTTGATATGCGGCAAACATCCACTACCTTTTCCTCTCTAGCAGGTCCCTTTTTTTTCAGAAATTCGATAACCACTTCTCCTGATTCAAGAATACTGAGGACTGCATTTTTTGTTCGGTGACGAGTTGGTAAGAGACGAAGAGTATTCAGAGGAGGGGCTTGGCCTCTTTGACTACCCTCATTGCCTTTAATGCCTCGCGTGCCAGTAAACTAAAGGGAAAATAAATCAAATTAAAATAAACAGAATTTTCTAACTATTGCCTTAAAACAAAATAGCAATACCCACCAGTTGATGGCATATATCCTCAATACTCAATGATGACTCTAGTTTGGCAAAAATACCAACATCAAGACTTCTTCTTCGATCAAACGGGGGTGAAGAGCCAGTATCTTCTTCAATTTCATCTTCTTTGACAGCACTTGGCAAAGAGTGAGATTCCATACATTTTAGTGATGGTGTAGATTCATGACATCTATGAACTGAATGCACACTGGATGAGTTTTTTGAATGTTCATGGAAAGAATCCTCTTCAGCATTTCTTGTTACATGACCACAATGTGCCCCAGAAAACTTGACATCCTTGCAAGATAAAGAGCTATGCTGTGATCCACAGTTGACTTTGCAAGCATCATATTCACGGCAGTCATCAATAGAAACAGTGCCTAGCTTGCAACTGAGAGAAGAGTATTTCCCATGCTCATGAGCCTTGACATCGTCAGTGAACTGACACTCGTCTTCATGAATATCATATCGAGGATTTGACTTGTGTCCAAAACTTCGGGTTCTAGCAAGGGAAACAGGTTTCCAGCTCATATCTTTGGTGCAATCAGCTGAGCAAGTTGACACCCCAATAATGCGGTCATGTCGGCAACTTTTATGTCGGTGTTGGTTATATGGAGTTGTTTCAGATGGTGGATGCAGAGAAATCTGGTTGTGGTTATGTTTTGATGGCAGACTGGTGTACTCGCCTGGTTCACAGCCACTTAATTTTGATTTTAAATAGTTAAAGCCCAAACCTCTAGAGCCTTGAAACCGATCTTCAGATCTGTAAATAATTAAACAAAATTCAATGATTAAAGCAAAAGCAATATTTCAGTCATGTATGCTGAAGGCAAATTGAAGCCAACCACCCACCTTGACCTATTTCTGACAGATGTTGTCACCTGCCCCCGGTATGAATTGACAGCTGGGTAGCCTCTATCAAACCGTTCCATCTCACTTCTATCGACATCATCAGCACCAGATCCATGAGGAACATCGTATTTATCATCATATAACCTCTCATGGTGTTTATGGCTCACTGTATTGTGGTGAGAACCACAGGAAGGTTGGGAATAATTAGGATTTGTTGGAAAATCCAGGCCACAGCTAGCTTGACTTGCATCATGCACACCCTGGTCTTTCAATATCGAGGCGACAGTAACAGGCTGAGAGCTTTTCTTTGAGCACTCTCTGCTCAAATTAACATTCTTTGAGTGCTGCAATGAATGAGTTCCCTCTGTTGTCATTGTGCACATACCACTATCTTCAGACTCTCGATTGGGATATTTCCTCTGTTATAATAAAAATGAGTGTTAATGCACAAGGGCATATTAGGGGAATATTTCACACAATCCAAACGAAAAAGCAAATTCACACACCTTTTCCAGGAGATTTTGCTTGGACCTTAGGAGGAATGGATGCTTAAGGATGTCATGTAGGGTGATACGATCACGAGGGTTCTTTTTGAGAAGTTTGTCAATGAGATCTTGAGCTTCAGGAGAGAGATGAGGGGGAACCTGCAAAAGATTTACTCACTGTAGACAGACAGTTCTACAAAAACCCACTTCATGGGAAAATTTACAGCACAGTACCTGATAATCTGACATGACTACTCTTGTTAATGTACTCTTTACTCCATCAGTATCGAAAGGTGGATGTCCAACAAGAAGGGTATACAGCATACAGCCAAGACCCCACACGTCCGCCTCAAGCCCGTGAGAGCTACGAGTTGCTACCTCCGGCGATATATAATTAGGAGTGCCACACATGGTGAGATGTTTTTCATCTGGTTTATTCAACTGAGTGGCCAGTCCAAAGTCGGCTATTTTCTGTTAATACAGGAAACGGTATAAGGTAATGAGCTAAGTAAACAGTTAAATCATTCCAATGCATGACACAAGCAATCGCAACTCACAACTTGCATCTTGCTCGTCAATAATAAATTTGAGAGAGTCATATCTCTATGAAGAATCTTGTGGGAGTGAAGGTATAGAAGCCCTTGAACAACTTGAGATAGTATGTGGCTTGCTGAAAGACAAGTCTACATGAAGTAACTAGATGTAAAATGTATCACAAATTAAAAACTACCAAATATATATGGTGAGACATACCTTCATCTTCAGAGAGAATTCGATCGTGTTTCTTAAGATACCTTTGAAGTTCACCATTATGACACAATTCCAAGACAAGGTAAACATAATTCGAATCCTCAAAATAAGTATACAGCTCTAATACTGCAGGATGCTTTAATCGAGAATGTATGGCTACTTCTTGTTTGACACGATGAACCATACCTGCAGCTCTCATAAGTGTTTTGTCAATCTGCAATCGATGGAACAGAAATCAATCTATAATATCTATAAGTCAGAACCATTATAGAGAAAGATCATTGAGGAGTAGAGAGCATTTTCAATGAGTAATTAGATAAATTACCATTTTTATTGCAACTTCAAGCCCAGACTTCTTGCATCTTGCCTTGTGGACTGTTGCAAAACCACCTTTGCCAAGAAAATGGCCAACTTCATAGTCCTGTTGGAAAAAAGGAAAAGAAACGGTCACTCTAAAATAAAGATGGTACTGCATCCTATGTGAAAAATACAAGATTTAGATACTCGAGTCGGGTGGTTGAACATTAATATGCCACCATATTTTTTTTTATTTTTATTTTTACCAAAGTGTTAAAACAAGCCAGAAAAGAAAACCTAGGCAGCCTACACACCTTAACCCAAATTCAATTTTGAATTGAAAGATATGAAGGATTCTACAGTCAAGAGACAATGTAAATAGAGTCATATAAATGAAATTAGAAGAAAAAATCTTCAAGGTTTTAGAGTAAAACTGCAAACATGAACCAAAAAATTGGATTCACTTGTTGCTAGCATCTTTAAATTCAAACAAACCTCAATACGCTCTCCAAAGCCAGATGACTCTGTCGTCATTTTGAAATTTCTGTACTAATCACAGAATTATTTTTCTCGAGTCCAATCAGGCTTCTGTCACAGCACCGTATTTATTTTTTCGTTAAAATACAAAAATAAGTTGTGGAGCAAAATGTAAGCAACATATTTCGGCGGTACTGATATGACGCTCGACGCTCCTCATGAAAACATTGGTCTTGTCCAACATAAACTAACCTGTGATTGAAAAAGAAGAGGGTCAAAGAAGGCAAATTAAACTAAAATTGAGACAAATCTAAAAAAATTATTTCTTGAAATATGACATAATTGCTTAAAACACAGTGAAGTTGATATCACGATCTAATAATTCAAAACGTTACTGTTTCGATGTTGGTGACACGTCAAAAATTACTTCGATCTCTCGCCTCCCGTTGTATACCTCGAAGCTCTCGAAGTTCGATAGAAAATGAACTACTAACCTATAAGTTTATCCAGCTCCAGCTGTCAATATCTCAAATTTCAATTTTTACACATCTTGTCATATTTTAAATTGTAGCAAGATGCGTGTTCTAGGGAGATACATGAAGATGCCAACAAAGCCGCGTAAAAAGCCGATTTCCTTGTCCGCTTTTAAGAAGAAAGTAAGTAAGGGATTATGTGACCTTCTTCATCAAACAATACTAAAATTCGTCGACAGTATTTATCTCTGACGTTGTCCCGAATGTTCCCTGTATTATCGTCTTAGCTCGGCCAATTACAAAAGAGGGCATATTTTTTGAGAAACTTGAGTATTTTTCCAAAGACTGGTTTTTCATGTGGTTTTGATTTAAATTCAAATTTCTTTCATATTGACTTTTTTCTTTAACTAATTGATGGATTGTATTAATTTACCTAGTTTTGTATTTTGTTGTTGTTTAGGTAGGATGCATGTTGGAAACTATTTCAAGACTTGAGACGACAGAAAGGACAGAGGCTTACGGGTATCTCCAAAACTGTGTGAACGTTCTCGGTGTCCATAAACTGGGGTTGAATCGTAAGTAGTCATCCAATCAAGTAGGTTGTGTTCTCATGCTTTTTTTATAGTTATCAGACAACTTTATAATTTCAGATTCTGATATTGCACTCATAAATTCAAAGGCTGATGCTACTTGCTCTGTCAAAGAGGCTGTTGATGAAAAAGTGCCTAAAGAGGCAAAGCCTAAGGAGGATCAGGTAAAGTTTTGAGGCAGCGTTTTCTCATATTTGTAAACCACTTTTACATTGCTTTCATACTTTTTTCCACTATTTTTTTTTTTTTTAGGATATAAAAGTAGCAGCTTCATCATCATCATCCATACAAGTCTCTGTCATCAGCAGGAATGACAGAGCAAATGTTATTAACTATAGCAATAAGGAAACATTGTCTTCTCATTCAAAGAAAGATATTAATGTTAAGCTAGAGGCTTCAAAAGGCTGCAAAAGTATAGAAATGCCATCATCTTCAGTGGAAGCGGATCACCTTAAAGCTGATGCTCCACTGAGTGAAGCAGATACCAAATCTGATGAATCAAATTCCACACATCTAAAAATTTCCCTCCATGTTCCCAGCCAGTCAAAGACGATTTCTTCCACTGATTCTGAGACTGCTTCTGATCGAGATGAGCAACAAGACAAAAATTTGGTCATAGCATGCACAGAATGTGGTGCCAAATTGAAAAGTCGACGAGCTATGCTCTCTCATTTAGATCGTCACCTTTCAGTTCCAGTCTCATGTCGTGCCTGTCATCGAAGTTTTAATTCATTGGCTGCTCTAAGATTTCATTATGAAGATTTTTGCATCAGCAAAACTCTTGTTTGTCCTCAATGTGAGGAGGTAAGTGATCTATTTGCAAATAAATTTGGCACTTGTCACTTAAGGTAGTACGTCTGATTTGGGAATGTAGGCAACCCGCCAAATTTTTGAAATTGACGTGGAGACGTCCGATTTGAAAATCTTAGGTGTTTAAGGACTAAATTATCAAGTACAGTTCATAGTTCC
>CABIKL010001137.1:0-16823 GCA_902196195.1 Aptinothrips rufus | reverse complement strand
CCTCCCCACCCCACCCCCCCCCGCCCGAGCCCCACCCCGCCCGAGCCCCACCCCACCCCACCCCGCCCCACCCCACCCCACCCCACCCCACCCCACCCCACCCGACCCCACCCCACCCGACCCGACCACACTCAACTTTGTCTATAAAAACAGGAACATATAAAAATAATTTTACGTTAATTTATCATTACCTTATTCAACGAAAATAAAAATCTGAAAAATTGACAAGATTTTCGTTCTTTTCCAGTTTTTCACATGTCTTCGCCAATTTTGATGTTCGCTGGCCGCTGGTTTTCAGAGCTCGCGCTGATTTCTGCTGTCTGGTTCTTCTTGACGGTCTATACTGCATTAGTCACTGTTCGCACGAGGGTGCGACGGGCCGACGTGATGGTACTCTCCTTAGGGGCTGTCCATAAACTACGTAAGGCTCTTAGGGGAGGGAGGGGGTGTACACATATCTTACGGTCCTATACCAAAAGCTTGGCGAGGTTAGGTTATATTCGTCTTACGAGGGGGAGGAAGGGGTCAAAAAGCGGCCAATTTTGTCGTACGTAGTTTATGGACGAGCCCTCGGACGATCCCTTACCCCTTCCCAACCCCTTCTCATGTGAGAGGCTAGGGTGCGGGCCGCCGGTCACCGTGTTGTGTACTGTACTCTTCCAGTAGCCCACGGCGCCACGGGCGACAAGACCCCCCCCCCCCCTCCCACCCCCCCCTGTCTCCCGTCCCCATCCCACGTGACCCGGACCGCGGTGTAGCGCCAGGCTCGTTACGAGACAAAGACGCTGGCCCCAAAGGGTTGATACTTGGTTGGCCCTGAGCCGCTCAGAGCCGAGTCGGGCGGGGCTGGGCGCAGCAGCGGAGCAGCGTGTTAGACAAACGGGGATCAGCGCCTCGTGTAAAATGAGAAATTGTCATGCCGGCGATGCCGGCGCGTGTTCTTGGCTGCATACATCCTTTGTTTCGGTTTCTTATTATTTTATTTTTTTGCCCATCCTTTTCTCAACCCCTTACTTTCCTTTTGTTTGCCCTGCTCTTTAACCTGCTGGACTGATTCACTTCCAAGAGCGCCGCGCCCTAGCTGCCCTGCGCGACCCGGCTCGGCCCTGCATTGGCGCTGTGTGCGGGTCAGGTTAGGTCAAACGCGGCTAATCCCATTTCCGGTCCATATAATCCCAGGACGTGCCAATGGAGTAAATACACGAAATACCTGATAAATTTAAGAAGAAAAAAAGACAACTGTTTTACTTAAAGGTAACAAAATAAAAAAGATTCAAAAACAAAAAAATTTATTTGTCTTGCTACAGTGTTTTCTTTTTTTAAATTTTAGGATTTTTCGATACAATAGTTCGTAATTGGCAATCGATTGTGCTCATGATGGGATTGAAGAATGTACGGTGTTTCGGTCGCTTCTCGTAAGAATGCAGATGAATATGAGCCGCAGGTGAACATATGCATGCGCAGCATCTCTGGACCTGCTCTCTCAGCGCAATGCTCCAGCCACGGCGCCGCACGCAGATGATGTCGCGGGGGCGGCAGCGACAACAACAACAACAACATGAGCATCAAGAGCAACAACATGAGCGACCAGCCAGACCGGAAGCTTCGTAGTTGTGGTTACAATGAGAGAGTTCCGGCGCGGAGCTTGGCGGAGCGCTATGGGTGCGCGGGGCGGGGCTGGGCGGGGCGGGGCGGTCTGAGGTGACACGGCCCGCTGAGCAGCAATACCACCCTCTCCCCCGTGTGCACATTCCATCTCCCTTGCTCTCGCTGCATTATCTACGATGCATCAGTGCTGTTCTTGTTAAATTTTAATTTTTTGTTTTATATTTAATTTCTCACATCTGTTTTGTGCTATCGTTACCTTCACGGCCCTTTCAGCCGGGCCCTCCAGCTGGACCCTTCGGCAGGGCCCTTGGCATGGTGCGCGCCTCTTCCACTGGAGGAGCGGTTTAAGACCTTCCATCCCAGGCCTGCCCAGTGCTGACCGTATGGCATTAGGGGCCCCTCTCCTCGTAATCCCGTGCCTGGTCTTCTTGGCGGGGTGCACGATTGAGCCCTTATAACCGCTGCACGAGACACTGGGCCAACTTCTTCATCCCCGCCGCCCCGAGATGAAAGTTCCTAAACAAACCCTGCTATGATAGCTACGGCCACATTTTCACTATGTTCTTTCTATAGGAGTGATTTTTGCAATTTTTTTGCAGGTATTGTCCACTGATACCCACTTTTTACCGGATTAACTATAAATCAAAATTTGATTAAAATAAAAATTAATTTTTTTTAAAACATTTTTAGGAGTGAAAAGCCTTACGATTTGCCTACGCATTGCACCAAACTTTCATAATAATGTCACGTTTTGAAGATTTGCTCCTCACTTTTACTTCCGCATGTCCTTACGGTTGGCGTCTTGGCTCGGAGACACCTGCCGACGGGCTCTATGGCCTCACCCACAAGTGTCAGATGGCGTTGACGGAGCCGGACCGGTCTGCCACCCAGCCGAGCCGAGCCGAGCCGAGTCGAGCCGAGTCGAGTCGAGCCGAGCCGAGCCAAGTCGAGCGCGAGGAACACCATATTGCGACATCGTTAATCCAGCACCAGAGCCATACCACGCCAGCCAGGCTCGGCCGGCCTGTGTGGCTGGAGAGGGAGGGAGAGGGAGGGCTGCCTTGAGAATAACGTACTCCAGTCCACTGAGGCGTGCGCTATGGGCTTCCAGTGGCGGAGCAGTGGCCAGCTGGTGAGGGGGGAAGGGAGGCAAAGGCATGGAAACGCTGCGAAACTGTTCAACACACCATTGATATAGTCTCCGCGCACTTGCGCTGGCCGCAGTGTCCGTAAAGCAATGAATATTGTTATTGTTTTTAAAAACGTTTTATTATTTTCCTTGAGCTGGTTCCTACGCCGCTGCCCCGCCTCCTTCCCCTCTCCTTGCAGTGTCTGCTCCCCGCCCCGCAGCGCGCACCTGTTCTGTCGCTTTGGTTACGTGCCACTGATCTTGACGTGTTTCTTTGCTCTACAGGTGAGTGCCTTGCTGTCAGAGGTCTGCGCGTTTTATTTCCTGGACGGGTGAGTGAGTGAATAGGCGTAGAATGTCGAGGACATCGTCGCGGAAACGACGTACAGTCGCACGAACGAACAATCACTTTTCTTGTCGTAATGAATTTTAGCAAAGCCTGAAAAGAAAATGCCAAAATTATATTTCTTGCGAAATTACTCGCTTTTATCTGGAAAGTTTTGGTGGTCCATAATTTTTCATGGTAAAAGCAAAAGAACGTTATCAAAATGTAGGAATATTATTGTTGATCGTTCAACTTCAAATCTGTGATCAGTTCTAATTTTCTCGATGGAACTATAATTTCTCACCTAATGTGTAATTACAGACTAAACCCCAATGAAACGGATGTCCGTCAGACGCATGTTTGTCCACTTTCTCCGGAAGACATTTGCGCCCTCTCGATTATAACAAACATCCTCACTCACTCACAGTCAGGCCGCGACATCCCGCCCTACCTGGCCTGCGCCTTGTAAACAGACAACAGCTGATCACACGGGCACAGCGGGGCTGGGCTGGGCTTGGCTGGAGTGGCTGGAGACAACTAGCACCTGGAGGCTTGTTTGTCGCTGGCTCGCTCCCCTCCAGCAGCAGCTTATGATCGGAAAAATCCGCATTGGGATGGATGCGAGATACGGTACTGTAGTGCGGGTGGATATGTGGCTGCATGCTGGCTTCCCGTGAAACAATAAGTGTGGGCGGCAGGGGGGAGGGGAGTCCTTTATCCCGGCCGCCCCCATCTTATCAGTCACCTCGTGGGAGCGCGGACTTCGCGGGGGAGCGAGGGACCATAAGGGGTTGAGCGCGGCAGCTCCGCGATTGATGGTCGTTTCCGGCACAATCGCGGTTTGATGAGTGCGCGCGGGTGGACGAGGATGATTTCGCACGGGAAAGGCCCCGTTCCGTCCGGCCTTATGGGAAGGTAAGCAGGCGGGGGAGGGGGGAGGGGAGGGGGCCGCGCGGGGGAGGAGGGGGAGGGGGACGGCGGTGCAGCACCAGGTGGCCATCGGCAGATGTCCAACCCGGACACCTTTGTTTGACACCATGATTAGCGCACGGAGATATCACCAAGGCAAACAGCCAGGGCTGCCAGGGCTGCCAGGGCTGCGCAGCGTACGGCTAGCCGCAGCCGAGCCTCGGCCGGGCCGGGCCGCGCCGGGCCGTCTGCTCGGCGTCTAGCCTGGCCGGCTCAACAGGCTAGCTCTGTCCACCCCCTCCTGCACGGCGCGAGACGAAAGTTTCAATAGTTGTACTAACGAAAATTATTATTTTCTGCGGATGTACTTTTCATTACACTGAAAAATCCTTGCAAAGGTTTTTAAGCATTCGTAATACAAAGCATGTTTCTTTGCGGTAATAAGGAAAATGCTACGTTCTTACGTGGAAAATTCTTTGGAAGCGTACGTAAGCTTCGAAATACGAAGAGAATTCTTCGCGAGACGAAGGAATCCTACGTACTGTTTTAATAGTGTATATCTGTATCAAATTCTTTCAGGTTTCGTTGACGTGGCTTATTTTAAAGTTGTTGACAATTTCACCACGATGACCCGAACGCACACTGTTTTTGGAATTCCGTTAATTTACCATATACATCTTTTTTTTTTTAAATTTTTATTGTAGTTTGAAGACTATGGTAATTGCCAATAACTATTGTATTGTTGGTCTTGTAAATTTTGACCATGACCGAAATTACCATTATTTTTCATCATGTAGTATGAAAATTACAATACGAGAATACTGGTAAAAATTTTATGAGCAATTTTCCACGGCATAGTCACCATACTTCAGAATACAGTATACTTAGCTGCAAACGACTGGAATGATCCGATTCGTGTTCCCTTTCATGCGTAATGATAATCTGCGGCCGGCCTGCTGGTCGGTGACCAGCTCAATGCCCATAGAGCGAGCTGGCGCGGGTGGACAGTGAGCAGTGTTCTGAAAGCAGGTCCCTCCCGCGATCGCCACGCAACCCTTCCAATGCGAATCAAAGAGAGGCGGCTAGCAAGGAGTGTAGTCATTGTCCCCGGGCGATTGGTTTACCTCTCCCCACGTCTGCCCCTCCCGCCCCCCTCCCCTCCTCCGAGTCAGCACCTGCGGCAGCTGCACCGGACCACGCGCACCTTAGGAGCCCGGCTCGACTCGGCTCGCTCGTGCCCTAGCTCCGGTATTCGTGCAATATGCCCGTGAAACGGGTCTAGTCTGCGGAGGAGACTCTGCTGAGATTTGCATTTGAAATTCAGTTATCAGTACCTACAACTAATTCTTTCTAGTCTCTAGTACAGCCTGCCTCACTCCCGCGGCCGTCTTTGGCCATCCAACACGCATATATATATCACTAGCGTCGTGTACTGTCCTTTTGAATTGCGTGCCATTTTTGGTTGCTCTGGCAGATCCTTGTTCAGATCCACCCTCGCTCTTGTTGTGGTATATCGCATGTCGCGTCAGACAGCCCCAGTCCACTCCACGCCACGCCACGCCACGCCACGCCACGCCACGCCACGCCCTGCAGCAGCTGCATCGGGTCCAATCGCCTGCCAATTGCAGGTCCTGCGTGGTGTCTTTGTTGCGTCTCGCCTCGCGTTGAATCGTTCCGGCCGTGCGGCTGCAGACCAGATCAGCGCAGTACAGTGCTCGCCCCCCAGCAGGTATCTCATCAGTAGTCACGTTGCGCCTCTTATCCAGGGAAATGTATTCTTGAACCAAGACATAGTCTGTGGTGACGCAAAAGTTGGTTTCTTAAAAGTAAAAATAAAATAAAAATGCGTTAATTCGAGAAAATTTTCTTGATATCTTTCAATTTGTCTCGAATCGAAGCATAATTATTCTTATTATAATCATATATTTACTGTACACACATTCCCCGCTCTCTCAATTACATTTCGAAAATCGCCATAAAATGAGAGGTATGTGATTTGTTAGGAATTCAGATCTCTATCAGCCTAGCTGGGTCCATCACTAACTTTGTGGTATAAAAGTCGTCCAGACGGATGGTGCGGTGGTGGTGAGCCGATGCTCCTTTGTAGTGCTAGCTGCATCTGCCGGACCATCACGAGCCATGGGGGAGGCTGCCGGGCGGGGCGGGGCGGGGCGGGCAGGAACACCATCCTGAGACAAAGGGCGGTGAAGCTGACCATGTAGGGGATATCCTCCACTAAGGTAGGCAGGGAGAATGCCCGGAGATGGCCAGTGCGCTGCTTCGCATTTGTTACGTTTCCGCAAAGCCCATATCAACAGAATGGCAGTCTGAAGCGGGGCCGGCCAGTATGTGTTTGGGGGCGATGGCCTGTTGAGAGGGGTAATGGATTTTCGACGTCTGTGTGCACATTTCGCGTGTTTGGAATCATGTTTCGTAAAGAGATCAGGGGAAGAAATTGATTAACTGTGGCGTCGTGTATCTTTAGCTTTGCCGCACTTCTTCCCCCGCCTGCCTCTTCAGGGTAGGCAGGTAGGTAATGAGCTTTTACTGAATGTCTTTGCCGACCTCAGTCGCATTCAGCATGAATAAAGAGACACAAGTAAAAATCGAATAGTGGGAAACATTTTTCAGAAAATTAAAAAAAAAATCTAATTTTTGAAAATTTTGTCGTATAGGAACAGTGAAAACCATGACCCTGTCTTTAAACAATTTATTCAATGTTTTTGGAAAAATTTTCTTTTCTCGTGCCTATTCCTTGGCCGTGCTGATTGTGATCTTTGATCGACGAGCATCGAAGAGGCCGAGGCCTGCAGGCTGGCTCAAGGCGACATAGCAGCGCCGCGCGGCGCGGCGGGGGGCAGCGGAGACGAGTACCAGCAGACCAGACCAGACCGGGGGATGACAACTCAACAAGCACCGCAGCGGGGCGTGCTGCTGCATAGGGGCGCGTGGCTGGGCTGCCTGGCTGGGGACAGCGATATGCCTACTCTGTCGCGGGGGGCGGACGACTCATAAATGGAGAATCCTCACGCCCGGCGGGTCGGGAAGTGACGGGTTAAACAACTCTGGCGTCACCGAAAGAACGATCTGCTTCTATGGTTTTGAAACGTTTCGCAAGCGCTGTTCCTTCCGAGGGGGCAATCAGTCGCGAAATCCTGTGTACAACCGATCTGAAAATCCGGGCAAAGTCCGACGAAATTCCCGAGAAAATCCGACGCAGTCCGTTAAAACTCCGGTGCAGTCCAGCGAAAATCCGCCCCAATCTGAAATCCTGTGTACACCTTTTGGACGAGTGATTGCCCCCTCGGTTCCTTCTTTTCCCCCAAATTTCTGTCTAATGAGGATTAAGTGTCCTGAACTTTTCCTTAATTTAAGTAGTGTACACAATTTCGAGGACTGATTTCTCCTTCTCTCTGAACTTTTTTCAACTGAAAATAGCTTACCAAATTGTAAAAAAAATCCCTAGTTTTAAAAATGAAATTACAGCTTTACTTTGTTTAAATCACGATTACAATCAGAACATATTTACAAAATTGCGAACTATTTCCTAAAATTATAAAGGATAAACCGCAACCCGATGAAAAAAAGTTTGTGAAAACAGACCATGTGTAAAATAAATTTTGCACATAACTTTTCATTATTTTACGGAATAATCTCTTGGAGTGTTGTTCGAATGGTTCGAACCGCTCCTCGCCGCGCACCAGATGCGACACGTGCCACCCTATCTTATGACCCGGTCCATTTCCGACTGCAGCGGCGGTATTGATTCGGATGCGTGTCTTCCAAGTCGCGGCGAAGATTTGCAGACTGGTTGCGGCGGCGATCTTTTGAGCTGCCAGCCGCCCTGCCACCTGGCGTTTCTACCCGGCCGGTGTGTGTGTGGGTGGGTGTTCCTAGCAATGGAGTGGGGTGATGTGTGGATCATTGCTATTTTTTTTCCGGTTTGCTCTTCTCTTTCCGCAGGACCCGCGTGTGCTCCCGAGCTGCGGTGGGGCGGGGCGGGGAAGGTCATGCGTTGTTTAATTGTTCCCAGACGCGCTTGGCGGCTCGCGTTGCGTTGGGATCCTTAACAGTTATCTCTGCCAGTATGTTGCTCTTCTTATTCTTTTAACCGCCGCTGCTGCTCCATGAGGGTGCGGAACGCCCCAGCCGCCCCCGCCTTTATACGAGCACAAAGGAGCGCCGGAAGTAGAAGTCATGCAGATTCTCTTAAACGCCCGCATTACAGTACGGATGCGCCCTCTGCAGACGCCACGCTAAGGTGGTCGGGAAACTGTTGCAATTCAGCATGATGTAAAACAGAGCGCCCCTGCAGCGCTAGGCAACCCGCTTCTGTTTCCGCCCCAGGTCCGGTTCCCAACCGACCAGGGAATCGAGAGTCTCGAATCAAATTAAATCGTGTCGTAACCTCGCAGGCTTTTAGTGCAGCGCTGATGGGCTACATCTTTGTATAATGTGTTTTCTTCGAATGGGGGCCGGGCCTATGTATGTCCTGCTGGAACTGCCCGCCTCTCGATCCGATTGTTGGCGTGGTAGTTGTGCTGTCGTGCATTGTTACGGCGGACTCTTGACCCTAATAGAGGGCCAAACATCGCCGGCCCAGCACCCACCTGGGCAGGGCACTCGTGTTATATTGTTGTCGAACCGGAACTCAGGCCCGCCGTACCCGAGCCGAGGGCAGAGCAGCGCACGCCCCCGCTACTTCATTGTGGCCGTGGTCTTCAAGTACAATATCAAGGAAGCCGTGTGGCTGTGCTGTGAGTGTTACAAGGCGGTGAGTTGGCTGGCTGCTCTATCCCCCGCAGAGAGGCGCAGCAGCGCGGCCCTGGCCTGCGGGGCTGCTGGTCCAGGCAGCTGCAGCTGCTGCACCGGCAGATGACGCGAAGACGGCGGCAAGGTGCGCCTCGGCTCTGTCAGGTCTGTGTCTGCGTCCCTTGTTCCGCCCCGCCCCGCCCCCTGCGGAGGTAATAAGGCGTCTCGTCCATTCCTCAGGTGCTACGGCCGGCCGCGCGGGGCTTCCTCCTCTGTATCGGGCTCACTTTGTGCGTGGCGATGTCGCCTGCTTTTGCTGCTCTTGTGGGAGGCTTTTGGCGTCGGCAGTGTCATTCGACCGGCGCAGCCTCGCCCCGCCCCGCCCCGCCCGGAAGTCAAACTCCTCGGACGTGTCCCGCACAAAGGAGGCCCTCAATCGATACCGATAAAGTGCTACGCTGCTGTTGTTGGCTGCTCCTTCTTACAGGAGATTCGAGACTTGTCGGCCGAGGAGGAGTCCCGCGCCGTGCTCAGTCGCGGATCCAATCCCCCCCCCCTCTTTGGGCCAGACGCCGCCGTCTTATTTCCCTAAATTTTTGCGGCTCAGCCACGCTCAAATTTGACTCCATACTGACTAATTCCAATTATAACAGTACAACATTTATTTTTTAATTCTTAAAAATATTTGCCTCTCCCCGGGTTTTCTCGGACTTCACCCCACCCTCAGAAAAGTCGTGGATCCGCGCTCCTATGGTCCTGCTAGGCCTCGGAAAGGACTTGCAGCTCGACTTGAAGCGAAAGTCTCATGACCATCCGAACGAGATGCAATGCCAATCTGAATATGTCAAACTCACAGAGAGGTAATGAAATGTTCTTTCATATGCAGCTAGCAGCGACGACGTTGAAGTATCTCCGCGCGGGTTCATTACCTCCCCCCCCCCCCCCCCCCCCCCTTACCCTCCGCCCCTTCCTTTCCTTTCCTCTGGACGCGTGTCTGGGCTTATGGATGATGCAGTGGAATGCTAACTGATGAACATCTGCTCGTCGATAGTAAGCGGCGCGTGTGCCTCCCTGTGGGGGGGGGGGGGGGGGGGGGGGGGGGCAGCGATGCTGAGGTGTGCTCCCTCCCCTCCGCTCGCCTCTCCACACACCGGTCGCCGCACCGCTGTAAAGATGTAACGACTGTCTCGTCTGATCCTGCTGGTCCTGCCGGGGGGAGGGGGGGGGGGTGTGTTGGGACTGTGTGCTGATAGGGGTGGACTTGACAGTGTCCGACTAGGAGCGTCACTTCACTCGTACACAGCACATCCAAAGCAAAATAGTCACAAAACACAATAAAAATAAAATAAAAACTGGAAAGCGTCCACTTTTATTCATTTATTTTAATCTGTGTTCAGCCTACAAAGTAGCTAAAGTCGTATATTACTCCTTTAGGAACGTTTCTGTTGAGGAAAAACAAAAGTCATATTTTCAACATTTCGTCAAAGCCGCGAAGCTGAAAGAGCTCCCAGTTCTTCGCGGTGGTGTCGTCTGCGCTCCTCTTGGCATGCGATTCCTTTGCGGCGTCCCATTCATTGCCCCCCCCCCCCCCCTCCCCCGCGGCACCTTGCCTCCTTCCCCCATCTCCTTGACGATGTCACGGCCTCCTGATCAGCCCCGGAGACCCGGAAGACCACCCTCCCTCCCCCCTCCCCTCTAGGAGTCAGCAGGAAACGAAACGTCCTTCAAGGCCTCTTCTCGGGATTACCATCTTACGACTGAATGCGACACCCACCCCGCCCCGCGCGCCCCGCCCGCATTGAAAAGGAATATCGCGAGTCGAAGAAGAAGGGGACCAGGAGTGAGGGGTGGGGGCGACCCACTTAAGATCCCGCCTCCAGGGGCAGGAAGGACGGAAGAGAAGGAGAGAAGAAGGCTTTTTAAAGGACTCCATTCTCGTCTCCTCCCCCGCCCCTCCCCCTCCTTCTCCTGCTGAGGGTCCCCTCCCTCGCTGCGGCACCTCGAGGAGCTGTGACGTGGCGAGGAGGCTCGGCCCGAACAGCTGTTGGCGTGACGTCACAGCGCCTCAAGACGGCGCGGGGGAGGGGGAAAGGGGGGGGGGGCGGCCGTACGATGACCGGCCGTAGTGGAGGAGCAGCTGTCTGTGTCTGTGGCCAAGGAGGAAGGAGGTCTTTGCCCTGCTCTGCCCGCCCCGCCCCGCCCCGCCCGGCCCGCCTGGCCGGTGCTACTGTTGTGCTGTCGTGCCCCCATTGAATCCCTGTCCGCCCTGTCTGGCCGGCGATAATGATGTTGATCGGGTGGAATGAATACTGGGCTACTTGTTGACTTGGAATGATTTCTCCACCGCTCGCTTATCGTCAATCACTACCGCGCACGAAACTGTAGATGTAGATGTCCTTTTTTCACATCAAAATTTCAGGGACAATTATTCAATTGTGACTAAAGAAAATTTTTACTAAATTGTTCTTTCTTGTAGACTATTTTGTGCATAACAAAGCACTATCTTACCTTTGTCCTTCGTTTCTGTGCAAAGGTCGGGAACTAAAGACGTTCGACGTTCAAGTGTCGACCGTATTTCAACTTTTATTGTAAATGGTCGTATTTTTCTCTTCTAATCCAAACAAACGAACCAAACAGTAGTACATGAATAGTTTTTCGTGGCATTTCTTGTTCTTTGTCTTCAAAGTTTAGTGGCAAGATGATGATGACGGACGGCTATGTGTTCTTGTAGGGAAATATGCACCCGCGCAAAATAAGTCATTATTATGAGCGAATCTTTAGTTTTATGAAAAACTTCGTTAGTGATGGCTTGACATTTGATTGCAGCTGGCTCATGAACAGCTTGATAGTGCAATACGAATATTTTTGTTCATAATACTGGCGAAATTTGTTAATACGCTATATGACGGATCAGAACTGTGTTCATAGTATACTAAGTAACCAGCAACCAGTGCAGCCACCCATGCACACAAACAGGCTCGCCTGGCGTGCAGTCCGACCCGACCTGACCTGACCCGACGACCTGCCCGCCTGGCGACAAGTTTTTGCCGTCTTGGTATTATGTCCCCCATTGAAACCACTACTCTCGCCGTCCTTCCGCGCCACCAGCACGCGCCAAATCAAGGCGAACGACGAGGGTAAAAAGAACAAGCGGAGGAAGAACAAAAGAACACACGTGCTGCTGCCGCGCAGCGGGCTCGGTCGCCCGCCCAGTCTTATTGTCATGCCATTTACAAACTCGCGGCGGGGCGGGGCGGGGCGGGGACGCGAGGGGAGGCCGCGGTGGCGATCTTGGGGTATTATTATTACTTGAAGTCAGCTGCCTTCGCCGCGCCTTTTTGGCGCGAAACAAGGTGGCTCGGGGAGGTGAAGGTGTAGCGTACCCTGACACGATAATGGCCGTGCTCTATGGGATGTGGCGTGGCGGACGGGCGGCGGCAGCTTGACGACTCCCTAATGGGAAGGTGAGCTGGCTTTGCCCCGCGGAAGTGATGTCAAAAGGTGCTAGTCGTAGTTATACTGTTTTAACCTAACTAAAACATCAGATCAGTAAAAAATAAAAAATATATAATTTCGACTTTGACAAATTCTTATAAAATTGTCCTGCAAGATCGATTTTTCTATCTTTTAGCATTGCGTTTTTCGACAATTTTTGTTTTAAAAACAATCAAAACTTGCCTCGCTTTCAAATATTTTCGGATTTTTTTTTTTTAAATTCTCTGAGCTCTCAAATGGAAATTGTACTCTTTTGTCCAACAATTTTGATAAGAATTCTTAGTCGGTTTCTGTGCTTTCCGTAGTCCAAATCATTTCCTTAAATTTGGAGTGTCTTAACGGTGTAGGACGCGAGGCGGACAGGACAGGTGACGGGGTGTGGAGCGCGCCAAGCCGGTAAGGCACGCCCAGCCCAGCCCCGCACCGCCCGCCCGGCCCGGCACGCCGTGACGTCAGCCACTAGCATGTCTTGGAGAGAGAGAGGCTACACCCCAGCGAGCAGTGGTACACAGCGACAGATGGCTGCCCAGTCAGCTGTTCCTCAAGACACGCCTGGCAGGCCAGACCAGCCTGCCGCTCCCTCCTCTGCGCTCCCTCCGCGCACTCCGCGCTAATCGTCGCCCGCGGAGCAGAACGGGTCCGTACCCCTGCCCTGCCCCGCCCTGCCCCGCCCTGCGGGGGTTGTATACGTCACAGTGACGTGGTGTGTCATCTGGGATGACCGCACGAGCCGAGCCGGCACTGGGACGGCCAGTGCTACTCGTCAACGGGCGCAACAGAGCCACCCCCTGTCACCCGCCCCACCCCGCCCCGCCCCGCCGCACCCCGCCCATCCCTAACGGACCACGTGCCCGTGCGGCGTCCGTGCCGTGCCAGTCCAGCAGAGCGACGCGACGCGACGCGACGCGACGCGAGGCGACGCAACCTGGCTGCAGACAGCGCAGCAGCAGCAGCGGCCGCGACGCTTAATAAACAAAGACTGCAGAGGGAGGGAGGTTGGGAGGGGAGCGACGCCGCTGTATCGAGGGGGGAAGGGAAGGGGGAGAAGAAAAGGTGAATGAGGATGACGATTCGTGGGGTAAAGAAAAGACATGAAAAGAAGGAAAGAGGGAGCTGAGCTGAGCTGCTGGAGGGTGAGGGAGAGGCGGGCAGGCGCGGCGTAGCGCGGCGGGGTAGACAGCTGCAAGGCTGGTCCGCGACGCTACCCTCCTCTCCCTTTACTTCCCCCTCGGATCCGGACCCGGACCCGGACCCGGACCCGCTCAGTCGTGACAGAAGACGGTCGGACGCAGTGCCGAGCTGGCCGAGCAGGGGACGGAGGGAGGATGCTCTCTCCCCGCGGGGCGACACGCACGCGCCAGGAACTTGCCCCCAACAGGTCGGCGAGTACCTGGCGTGGCGTGGCGGGGCGTGGCGGCGGCAGCCTAGAGCACAAGCTTATAAGGTGATCTCGCTGAGTTCAATTTACATACCTGCTTCCAATTGAGGTTAGTCTTGGCTATCTGCTTGCAATCGAGAGCCGGTTGATCTTGGATTTGCTTGGCATTCAACCCGATCAGAGTGCGGCGGTGACAGGGTGTCGGTATTTGAACCCATAGCAACACTCACCTCGAGGTGCTTGTCTCACTTTCAAAGTAGTAACTGCTCGTCGGGTGGCTGCGCGGGGCGGGGCGGGGCGTTGAGGCGTGGCTCCTTCGTATCACCTCATCTCTGCTCTTCCCTTCCCTTCCCTTCCCTTCCCTTCCCTTCCCTGCCCTGCCCTGCCCTGCCCTGCCCTGCCCTGCCCTGCCCTGCCCTTCACTACGCTCTCCAAGGAAAGAAAGAAGGAAAAGATATGGGGGTGGCGGGGGATGAAGACACGAGAGGAGTAGCGTCTGAAGGGTACACGCCGGAGCCTTCTTAGCCTTCGCCTCTAAGTTTAAGCGAAACAAAAGACGAACGTGCTGTCCGCACGCGTCGAGCGTCGCTAGCAGACGACGCGACGAGGAGAGGAGCCAGCTCTTACGCGCTGAAGGGGTGGCTGTCAAGGACGACATAAAAGGAGCGCTTCGCGAAAAATTTTTGCGAATCGTATTCATGGTTGTGTGTGTAGCTGTCTCTCGCTCCCTCCCTCCCTCCGCGTTCCCTTGCGCCGCGTCTCCTCTTCCACCGCGACCTCTCCACCGAGTGATCGCGAAAACACCCCCCTCCCCCACCCCTCCTCGCTATTGAGGCACCCCCCGCTCAAATCATCCACCGAACGCCTCGGCATGGCGGCCCGGCCAGCACTACAATGCCCCGCAGATAGATAGTGTACTGTACCCCTCTGTCTTTATATCTCTAAGCCGTTCTCCATTCTTCTCCAATGTCAGAGGGAATCCAAAACCTCACGCAGGGTCGACCTTTGGGTGCGAGGGCTTGGCCATATACTTGTCCATACGCGGCGTCTCTGCAGATAAACCGTGAAATTACTGATTCAAATGGGACGAAAGTTTAGGCCTGCTCACTTCGAATAGGACCTGTTTCTCGACTGCCAGCAGCGTCCTTAGCCGTCTCGTCAACTAACTCGAGATGTGTGCACCTCGTTTTAATGCTCCGTGCGGTCCCTAATTGAATTCATCGACCTTCTCTCTCGCCCCTTATGTTTTTTCCTTCCTTCTTTTTATTCGGAGGGAGGCAGCGAGGCGAGCGGTGGACCCGCATATGGCACACTTGGCGAGACAAGTTGTGGTGCGAGTCCCGTAAGACAGGCTCGGCCTCTGGCTGGCCCTCGGGTTCGCCGCGCGAGTCGCGACTTGGCGCGCTGACTCGAGGGTGAGGCGAGGCGGGGCGGGGCGGGGCGGGGCGGGGCGGCATAAGGTGAACACCTGGCTCGGCGGGGTGACCCCGTTACCCTTACGGCATCACCCTCCAACCAAACCAACCCCCTGCATGGTCCTTCAACCCCTGGCTATAGCTTCCCGCCTGCTTCTTATATTGCAGACCGGCATTTGTTTCTTGCTGAATGCCTCGCCTCGCCTCGCCTCGCGACGCGGTGATGGCGGGTCCGGAGCCTTCTATCGCAGGCGAGCTGCAACCATCTGCTCATTAGGAGGCATGGCGGGCTGAGCGCCTTGCCCTAGGGGCAGGTCGCTAGAGCTAGTCCTACATGCTGTACTCCTAGACTTCTTGGACTTCCATTGGACTTCCCACAGCCGCCTTGAATGTAAGGCAATAAGCTATACATAACGTCTGAAAGTATAGGCAGCTTGCTCTACTTTTACACTCCTGGATCCGTATGAATTTCCGCGTTGGACTTCCAGTGGACTACACGGACTACCAGGAATTTGTACATCGGACTTTCTGTGTGATCTGCCTCTCGGCCTTGCTGCCTGGGCACCTTCAGCCCAATAGCCATATCAGGGAAGTCTCCCAACCGCACAGTGGGCAGATGCGAAAATCGTCCAGAATAGGCCTAGGCCTGTTTTGGCGACTGGGCCGGGCCGGGGCATAGGACCCTAGCGCGATTAGAACGCGCGAATCATTCGTGAAAAGTTGTTTACGTTTGTCGAGAGATGTCGCGGTGGGCAGCGGGTCTCCGCGTCAAGGTGACCGCTGGAACAATCTTGAGCGCCCCATTAGTGGATGGCCAGAGTCACTTAGTGTGCTTGCTCAAGGCCTGCCCGCCCTCGCCCCGCCCCGCCTTGATGACCAACAGCTGACCCGTCGGGGCCGGGCCGCCTTACAACCTCCGGCCGCCGCCCTCTCGGCAAACACAAGACCGCCCCGCCCCGCCCCACCCCACCCCGCCCCGCCCCGCCACGCCCCGCCCCGACAACCCCTACGTCCTCTCCACACCCCCCTGGACGCGAGCGTGGAGTCAAAAAGCCGTGAGTCGTTATTAAGCCAACCCTCCGCGCCCACTGCAGTATCTGCTGCCCCCTCACAGTGTCACACTCATTGTCGCGAATAACAACAATCATAATTGCATGCTGCGAAACGCAATTTGTTTTCGAGTCTCAAGTAATGCGCCATGCGCGGCGGCGGTGAGGCGTCGGAAAGAAGCATTCGCGTCTATGTAGCGTACGCGTGCGTATGTGTGTGTGTAAATGTCAGTGACGTGGCGTGGCGTGGCGCGGCGTGGCGGTCGCTGCTCCTTGAGTTGGTAGGGCCGGGCAACATAGCGCCTGCTGGAAATGTCAAGCTGCCTGTTACTGTCCCCATCCGGCCGACATAATAAGCATATCCGACGGATTGCCAACTCAGACGCCACTCGGCGCGGCGTCGCAACGACTGCTAAGTCACACGGCAAAAAGAAAACAAAAAGAAAACTCATACTCATGAAAATCAAACTTATTTCATTTCCTGGCATTTTGCTACTATTGGAATCTTACTCAACAGTAGCGGTGTTTGAAAATTATCACTTTCAGTGTCTGTAGGTCAGGAGCCGGCTCCGAGGCGCGCTCTGGTTGGCTGGCTATGACGTCAAGGCGCGCGGCTGAGAGGGAGCTCCAGATGATGGGTGACGTCACACAGCGTCTTGGCACGGTCCGCTGCGTCACGTGACGTCACTCGCCTTGAGGAGGACACAATGCGAAGGTGGCTGACCTGACCGACCCTGGCTCTGACAGCTGGCTGCCCCCCCCC
>CABIKL010001136.1:0-16829 GCA_902196195.1 Aptinothrips rufus | reverse complement strand
AAACAAGCCCATGATCGCTCTATGGTCAGCCAACACCTTGCTAAATTCTGCTTTTAGTGGGAATCGTGAATTTGGTTAGATTATTTTTCCCTTCTTTTTCCTCATCTTATGCAAAGAGAAGAGAAGTTCAATTTCCTGCAATATTACACCGACTGGATCCCGCCTGGTGGTGACCATTTTGGAGCTGCCGGCGACGGAGTCATTATTGACGGGGAGTAAACACTCGGTCCTCTCCTCCCGTGGAGTGTGCGTGCGTGTGTTGGTGTTGGTGCTTGTGCGTGAGTGGACGGTGGACGGGCCTAACTGCTCTGCTCTGCTCGTACCGGCGTAGCTCAGAGCGAGAAGGGAGAAACGCCTATCTTGATCTGGCAAGGTGCGGCAATGCGGACTCTTCTTCAGGGGATGAATTCATAATTTACATCCGTCGCTCTGAGCGAAGTGTTTGTTTCTGAACGCGGGTGAGATAGTGCGGAATAAGAACCAGCAGCCCGAATCAAGCAAGTTTTACTGCCAACCTGACGTTGAAAGTTGAAACTGAAGAGCGGGTTGGCTCCGGGCTGGGTAGGCAACCATTACCGCTTTGTCGTCTCCCCTGGCACGTTGCCTAACCTGGCGTGGACTTACGCCAAAGTACGTGGCTCCCGCTTTATGGGCATTCCCACCCTAAAGGATAATTAAGCGCAGTCCTCCTCAAGAACCCCCACCTCACCACTCCCCTCCCCTCTGCGGGGCGCGCGGCCCGCCCCGCCCCACCGGTAAGCCCCGTGGAAGAAGTCGCAGGCAAGTGCCTTTAATCTGGTGGTAGCACTGCTATCGTGCCCCGTTCCACTACATCCGCCTTTCGACGCAATTGCGAGAAATAATCTAATAAGCAGTGGGCTGGCATGGTAGTTATGCAGTCCGCTGTTCCTCCCCTTTCCCCCGCCTCTTCTCTCTCACTACCTTCTTCCATCGGCCTTTTCTCTGCAGCATTTTTAAGTATATGGACCTTACTATAGACAATTGCTCGTAAAACGTTTACCAGTATTTTTTTATGTTTCTTTTTTTCCGTGAAAAGTAATTGTAATTGGTCAGCTTCTCAAACATAACCAGGCTTAAACTATTGGTAATTTATTGGAATAACTATAGTTTTTAAATTATCAGCTCTGAGATTTCTCTAATTTTAACTTTCAGGGGTTTTGTATATTAAAAAATTCAGATGTAACAGTTTTGTCTGTCATCCATATAGCAAATTTGCTAAATTGCAAGGTGCTATTATAATATACTTCGTAATTTGCGAAGTATTTGAAGCATACATAATGCAAAGCAATACTTCGTAACGTTTTATCAGTGTTGCATGACATGAACAACGCGGGCAGCACATTTTTGCAGCCTTTGAATCGAGAAAGTTAGGCGTCAATACACCGAGCACCTAGCGTTTAGGGTGTTTCAGTAGGAATACGTATACGACAGCTCTTCTGTTAATGGGAAAGTTTTTTATGTCCCTTCTTACTTTAGTCTTACTTCAGTCCGCCACTGGCGGAGGGAACTAACTGCCCTCGTCAGCAAGTAGGGGGTTGACGTGGCGTGGCGTGGCGTGGCGTGGCGTGGCGTGGCGTGGCGTGGCGCAGCACGCTGAGGCGCACTTCTCGTCCCATGTCAAAAAAACACGCCGCTCCTGGAGGACAGAGACGCTCGTAACCGGGAGCGAGACGCGCCCCTTGGGAAGAATAGAGTGGTCGATTGGTCAGCCCGCGGCCACCTGGCGACGGCCAGGGGCGGGTCCAGCAGGGCCCGAGGGAGGGGGGAGAGTACAGCAGCGCGGGGCGGAGCGGAGCTGCGCGCTCAGGAATAGCGTCATCACGCGAGTGACGGGTCAGCAGAAAGACTTGCGGACTGCACGTGCACACTGCACGTGCACGTCGCGACCCGCACGCCGTCCAGTCGGTGCCTTAGCGTTCTGGAATTCCTAGGTGTTATGGCAATACACGTATCTCTTTTTTTCTGGAATTTTTTGTAGATTCTACTAAAATTCGCATAGTTTTGGGAAATCCCGGGGTTACTACGTCATTAAACTGTGTGTTCCTACTCCGTACCCGGGTAAACGAAATGGGGGCAAAAATGGTCACAAAGTCCGCCATGTTGCGTGCAATATTACTAATGACCCAGTAAAAATGGCGAAATTCGTCCTGGAGAAGTCCTGGAAATTTTTGTAGGTAAATCCGAAATCGCATCTTACCAGGACGGTGTGGGACTCGCCGCTGCACGGCAAAAACGATCCCTTGAAATTCAAAGGGTAGATTGATTCCAAGGATGCGGCTATGCTTAAAAGCCCATAAGGACCCTTGAAGTCATTCACCTATCCTTGGATTTCAAGGGACCGTTTTTACCGTGTGGTTTCTCGGTGGCGGCGCTCTGGACGGGTTTACGGTGGCGCGGCCTATTTCATTGTCAGCGTGGCTCTCGCTGTCTCCCCACCCCCTCACCGCTTTCCTCACCTCGCCGTCCCTGACCTGGGACACGCACGCCACCTGCTGTCACTCTAGAGAGACGAGGCCGAGGCTCGCCCGTGACCTTGTCACGGAGTGAAGGGTGTGCTCATCGCCTCCAGTCGTGACGGCAGCTGACTTAGGGGCTGTCCATAAATTACTTAAGGCTCTTAGGGGAGGGAGGGGGTCTACACATATCTTACGGTCCCATTCCAAAAGCATGGTGAGGTTAGGTTACTCGTTTTACGAGGGGGAGGGACACTGTCAAAAAAAGTTTTGTAAATTTATAAAGGAGTGCTGTCAAAAAAATTGCCGAAGAACTTCGTAAATTCACAACGCTTTGTTTTCTGCGCACGTGTTTTAATACAGGTGTCTGCATTTAATGGGTGTGACGTTAAAGTTATCTCAAAATAACAAGGCAAAGATATTGCATAGAATTTTTGTCAATATTCCCTCAGAACAAGTGTTGTAAATTTACGAAGAATCTGTTAGAACATTTCTTTTGTAAATTTACAACTTTTTTCTCGCAGTGCGTTGCCTTCTATTGCGTCGACACAATCACCGACACGCTGGGTATCTCAGCCTATGCGGGGAAACCGGGCTTCTCCCTCACCATTCGGAGTCGGGTAGATCTGATTTCTGCAAGCGAAATCGTAGATGCGACCTTTTACCTGTTAATGATTGACTGCGCCGATGTTGCTTAGAGCTGTCATTAGGACTGAGTTGCAGGGAGGTGAATGTTGTGAGAGGTCAGTTCCCAGCAGTCTGTGCCTCGCCCCGGTTGCTCTGCTCAGAGGCGGGAGTGGAAGCGGACGCACCGTCTGGCGTTTTCGCGTCCTCGGCGGAATCGATCTCGGTCTTGCAAAGAGCGTCTTGGTTCTGTTTTGTCTCACGCGGGAGGCGAGTAGATCCTTCTTCTGGGAAATGGAAGAGAAGCGCGGGTCGGGTCGGGTCGTACCAACCTTGCAGCGCGAGCTGGAGAGATTGCCGGGCCGGTCCGGGAGAAATATATAACGTGGAATGTATTCAATCAATGTCAAATCCTGTCGTGGACTCCATCCTCGGGCCTCTCCCGTGCTTGTCCTAAGCAGGTATGAGGATTGTCTTACTCGAACGCGTGCGGCCCTCACTCCTGTCCCAATACAGCGTCGATTAATGCCGTAGAAACGTTCACATTGGACCCTGAATTTTGGGTGAGCGACCCATACAGATTCCAGGATGTGAAAAAATTATTTTTGCCCCTGCGAGACTTTGCAGAATGAGCCACTGAACCTAGAGTTCCACCGCATGAATATGGAGTCCACCGCTTAGGTTCAGGGGCTAATTTCACAGTTTCCGCGAGGTGAAATAATGAATGCTATGGCACGGTTTTACGGCGAGCACAGAGTGCGGAGATAGTCATTTGGCCACTTCCCCGCCGGGCCCGCTCCAGCATTAACGCAATGCTGAGCTAGAAATATTGTGCGCCGATTCATTCCATCCTGGCAGATGCTCGTTTCGCCTGAGGAATGGGCACTTAACATATTGCACCCCACCCCACTCCACCCCAACCCACGTGGATCAGACCCTGCTGCTTTCAGATGAGCCCGGGCTCCATTCCCAGCAAACTTAAAACTTTCGCAGCAGTCCATGTTAATCCAATTCCGCACATGGCGCCCGGCTGCGCGTCAGTCGATTGTAGCGTTCAAGTGTCCGCTCAGCGTCACGTCACGTCACGTCACGTCACGTCACGTGGTCTGGGTGCTGAGTCCTGCCTTGATGAATTAGAACACGCGCCCCGCCGCAGAAGTTCCGCTCGTCGCGAGACGTCCATCACTCCCCCCATTCTTTGTTCTGCTCTCGACGCTGAAAGCAGCTGTTCGATTGCCTTTGAAGGGCCGAGGACGTGGTGGAATTGTAAAGTAGCTGTGGAAGGAGCAGTACACCGTGGGTGTGGACCGCCTGCACTGCTATTTATAAAGTGGTCACTGCGCCATTTTATTAGATGGCAATTGATACTAGGCAGCTAACGTGAATTATAACCTGAAATGAGTTTAGATGGTAATTCTAGTTGCTATCCGAACTAGATAAAATGACCACTTTCTTTGGACTGTAATTGATCAATTTACCATTTAATAGAGCAGTCATACTCTATCGCTGTATATAGGTTGTTAAAAATGGAAAGTCAGTAAAAACTCGGGTAAAAACTGCTTTAGAAATGACAGTGTGGCGGTTAGAGTTTTTTTTTTTGGGGGGGGGGGGGTGGGGGGGGGGGTTTGCTTATTCCCTGCTGTACATCATCACGGAATCACGCTCATACGTCACTTTTTAACCATTTTGCAAGTCTTCAGAGACTACCAAATACCATGAGAAAAAATCCACGCGTTTGTATGTGTAATGGTTAAACATTTTTTAGAATACTTGTCCTCTACTTTAGCGTTCGTAAATAAAAATTCGCCGTGGTATGTATTTTGGCCTTATTTTGTTTGCACGCTGGGCGGCCGAACAAACACAGAGGGGACAGCACAAACATTCTGTGTGCTTTGTTTCTAAGCTCGTTGTCTCCGGTGCACATTTGCGCGCTATAATTATAAACTGGGAATGCTGTCCCGGAGCCGCACAGGAGGCCGCTGGTAACGAGTGAGGAGATTTAATTTGCCGGGGGAACATGGGGACCGAGCAGCCCTCGGCGTGGTGGGAGGAGTCAGCTCCAGAAAGAAAACCAGAGATTTATTATCTTATTTAAGAATTTTAAAGCCGATACTTGAGCCCCGGACGAGGAGTCGTGGCGAGTTGACAGTCGGAGTCAGTCACAACATCTCTAGTACACTGACTCCGGCGAGGCGGAATGTCCAGCGCTCTCCGTCACACGGACTCCTTCCACTTCCATCCTCTGCGCGGGCTTTATGAATAAGTGCCAGATTCACCTTTTCTCCGTCGCTCCCTTCGTTTCGCCTCGTCTCTCTCTCCCTTTCTATCTCTCCTTCACCCCCTCCCCTCCGGCCTCTCCCTCTCTCTCTCCCTCTCCCTCCTCACCCAGCGTCCTCTTCGCCGACCAAACTCCGCTTTGCGTCCTTCTTTTCTCCTCTCTCACTCCATCTCCTCGCGTTCTCCGCCCCTTCTCGCTTTCACACTCGGCGTATACGCAAGCATGTTTTCGTTAGGGACCCATATTCTACAAACAAAATGGGATGGACGGCTGTGATTCGAGTCGGGCGGCGAGGGAGAAGGGGGGGGGGGGGGGGGGGGGGGGGGGGGGGGGGGGGGGGGGGGATGTGTCAGGGAATGCGGGAGTCGAGGATGTCCCCAGCCGCAGTCGTGTTGCACTCGACTATTTTTCAACTTGTTCCGATGGTACGCGCAAGGAATGCGGAGTAAACAGCTCGCGGCAGTCCCCCCCCCCCCCCTCTCTCTCTTTGCTTCCCAGCAGGGTCAGTGTTCGCGGTGCACCTCGGCTCGCGGCTCGCATTCCTACCCTTTTGACGTACACGCAAAAAAATTATTCTCGGCCCAGCTAAATTTTTAGCTGGTATGCTAAATCTTTTGCTGCACATGGAACTCGCCCAGCTAACGCAGTCATGGACTAATTCTAGCTCGGGAGCTGAATGTCTAGAGACGCTGCTCAAGTCTTCTGCAATTCAGTTAAAATTTTGCACAACAACTAAATTTTTGGTACTATTGCTGATTCTGACTGCTAAAAATTTAGTACAGGTCAGGAAAGTATTTTTTGCGTGTAGGGTCAGTGTGGGTAATAAAAGCACATGGCAAAAACTGACACCTCTCTGAAGCCGGTATTTGAACCCAAATCATGCACTTGACCACTCTGATGAGATCATGACAAACACCTGAGACGAAAAAAATCGCAACGTAGCGGTCAAGGGTTCAGATACCGGCTCCAGGGGGGTGTTCAGTTTTTACTGTGCATTTATTACCCACATGTAGCCCGGGGCCTGGGGGTGGCCTGGGGGCTGCCCGTGGGTGGACTGCGTTCGGAGGGTAAAGTTCATGGCTGAGGATGTTTGACAACCCAGGGCCTCGTGTAATTCTCTGGGCCTTTAGAGGGCTTATGACATTGATAGAGACGTGGGTGGGGATTCGGTCCATTGGGTACGTGCGATTTGAAAACCGGGAATAACTCTAATTGCCTGATCAATGGCATGTTCCTATTCTATTGATGTCCAACGATTGGATGACTGCTCGTGTGCTTCAACTCGCCTCCCCTCCTAGTCCCCCACTATGATCCGCCCCGCCACGCCCCGCCACGCCACGCCCCGCCACGCCACGCCCCACCCCGCCCCACCCCGCCCCACCCCGCCCCACCCCGCCCCACGCGTGTTATTTGGCGCTCCCACCGGGTCAAGAAGGTGGCGGAAGGGAACCGGCTGCGATCTCAGGAAGAGAATGCTTGCTGGCTGGGTAATGACAGGTGCTGGCACACCTGAGGCGTCAGGCGGAGAGGCAGACAGACGGTTAGACATAGCCGGGGTGACTCAGACTGACTTACATGTCACATTGTGCAGATCACGGAAGGTCAGGAATAAGTAGTCAGATTTTGGGACTCCCGGGACGAGGTACGTCATCGGAGCCGTTCAGAAATTAGGTAACGTCACGCGTTTTCAAGACACCCTTACCCCTTCCGACATGCGTAACGCCAGTTCCCCGATTTTGATTATTTTGTGAGGAACGAAGATCATTTGAAATCATACTTTGGACCCTTCCCGCCCCCTCAAATGCGGCCCATCCGAGTGCGTCCAATCGAATAGGGATGTAGACAGCCGCTTAATCGGTGTACAGAGTGATACGAAAGAGGCTGCGTTGAGGTGGGGGCGACTCGGTGCAGGCTGGGGCGGGGTGGGGCGGGCGGGGGCTGGCTTAAATTTAGTTCTCGGCGACACGAGGACACCGGCTCTGCGCCGCTTGTCGCGATGGCTCGCAGTGTTTTCCCGCGGCTGTGCGGCGGCGTGTCGTCGCGATGCCGTCCCTCGGCGTGCCAATAGCGTGCCGATAGCTTATTGGCAGGTGGTGTGTCGAGCACAGTGATCCGTGTGTGTGTGTGTGTGTGTGTGTGATTGTTCTGCTAATAGCACACCCCGCCCTGCCCTGCCCTGCTCTGCCCCGCCCCGCGGCCCATAGCAGTGTGTAGTGTCGCTGCACCGTGCGGGGCGGGGCGGGGCGGGGGAGGGGGGGAGTAGGCAGGAGTAGGCCTTCTGGCTACCGAGCCAGTTTTATCTGTCTATTTCAGTGGTTTTGCAGTCCGCGTTGCATATCAGCCAGGGTGTGCTGTGGCGTAGGAAAGGAGGTGCCGTAGGGGCGCCAGAGTCAAATTCACCCGAATGGATCTAGAATTCATTGGACCGTGATCCTACTGCTCGCGGATACTTCTGCATTCCCGACGAATTCAACGATGGTTGCGCTGCGTGGGAATTGAGGCCCGGTCCTGGTCTGTCCGCCTTTGCCTTCGCGGGCTGCGTAATGATAGGACGAGAAGTCGAGTGTCCGCGGGTTCTTTTGGCGATGGCAGTCGTGCTCATCCCATGCCGCTTATGAAACCCTCGCGAGGCACCCGGAGGTGTGAATTTAGATTTCCCGTGACTGTGTACTGAAATCCCTCCCCGGCAACGGCAACGCGATCGTAACTCCCGGCCATCACGCGCGTGCGGGGGGTGGGGGTGGGGGGTGGGGGCGGGGCGTGACGTCACTCGCGATGCTGGCAGCATAGCATGTCCCGCGTCCACTCACCGCTCGCTGAATCAGTTCCATCGCGATGAAATTCAGCCCACAGGGATCTCCTGCGGGAGATAGGAGGGGGGGTGGGGGGGTGGGGGGGTGGGGGGGCAGATCCACCGCAAGCTAGTTCGCGGTGTTAGTTGACTCGCAGCCAAAACATATTTACCAAGAACTTAACTTGAACGAGCCGAATACTGTGCAGAGGAGCCTGTCGCCTTCTTTTTTTATAGTTTCTTTTTTCGCCTCAAATTCTTTTACATGAGTATCCCTGCCTGGCGATCGTCTTTGATTTAGCAACTTTCCGGTCGTGGCCGCCAGGGGGAATTTCTGGCTTCATATCAACTTTGCAGCTAGCTCGGTTCACTGTAAAAAATTATTCCTGTTTTGGGGAGCCCTTCCCCAGTAACAGGGGTGAAGTAACACCAATTTTTGAATTTTTGGGGGTCATTTTGAGAGTTATACCAAAATGATCAGTACACTCTAAAACGCAGTTCTACATAATCCCCAAAACACGCCCCAAAAATCTGGAAACTGGTGTACTTTCACCCCTGTTTTGGAGCATGGGCTCCCCAAAACAGGTTTAACCTTTCAGTCTTGGTGGTATTCCATCTTGATTGTTCTACTAAATCCCCATTTAGTGAGGAATTTTCTCCATTATTTTACCTCGTGGTTTTGTCGGGCTTGTTGTTTTTGGGCGCTTGCCGCTGTTATTCTTCCAACCTGGTGTTGGTCGGTCGTTTTGTGTGGCCCCGGACTGGTTGTTTTGACGCGATCCAGTTCATGCGTGATGGATTGGTACTTGCATATTCAGGTTGGATGAATTCGATTAGTCCAGCGTGGGATCGTAAGCGGTGCACGGGCTGCTGGAGTGGTCGGCTCCGAGTGGGGAGCGCCGGGAGGTAGGCAACCAGCTCACACTCGTGCTCCCGCGTTGCCTACCTGCAGGCGCTCCTCCCTGGAGAACTGCCGTTGATATTGTCTCGTCTCGGGAGGAGGAAACCTGTCGGCGTATCCGGTCAGTAAAGGCGCATCCAGCGCGATTGCCAACACGGCCAACAGAGCATGTTAAGAACAACGTATCTGCGTATTGAAACGACTTTATCAGTATTTCGGCAGTTCACCTAACTAAACCCAAATGCAACTCATGTTCTGAAATTTAAAGTGAATTTGTCACAAGGAATGTCGGAAATGCGTGACGTGTTGGTTTTTTTTGCTTAATTTTGCGCAATTTTGATAAAAACTTATTGAATTTGTGGAAAGGAGAATATTAGTAAGGTCTTTTTCACTGGACAGGCGTGTCGTCGTTTACGCGCTGTGTTCATATCGTGACCGGTGGAGTGTGTGAACTCTAGGTCTGAACAGCGTGGTGTGAACTGGAGTGACTCGAAGTGATGTCTCGCCTCTTCGCCATGGGGGAGAGCCTCTGTGAGGACGACCCCCTGGAGCCCATCGCAGAACATCTGGAGCAGGTGGCCCGGGTCCGCTCCCGACTCAGGGCCGACCGCCGCCGCAGGGGCTGGACGGTGATAGTGGGCTCCGAGGGCGTACGGTACGTTTGGCTAACTCCATCCTGCACCTTGAAAACAAAAAAACCAACAAAAAATCAACTATGTTTTTGGTCGAGCGCATACCACACACATTTTGTCAAATTCAGCGGAATTCGGTGGCTGTAACTGAGATATTACAGATGATGTGACCAAAAGGCCACACTCTCTCTCTCTCTCTCTCTCTCTCTCTCTCTCTCTCTCTCTCTCTCTCTCAGAATCTTGTATTTATATCCGTTCTTCCATTGTTTCAGGTAAGCTGCCCTCTTCGTACCGGCGATGTTCGCGTTGCGTGGTACGTTGGCCAGCTCTTCTGTGAATCCTGTGCTTTACACACACGTAGCCAGGGCTGGGGTAGGTCATGTGGGGTTCCTGACACTCCAATCACGATGCGGCTAGTCGTTTGGCACGTTACGACAATACTTCTCATGAGTTTGTTGGCCGCGGGCACCTCAAAGTACCTCGTGAAAGTGGAGTAACCATAAAGTAGCGCTATCTCCCTGACATGTTAGTTTTAAGTCCTTTTTTTTTCGCTCCCAGTGTTATGCTTGCGGCTCGTTGTGTATTTCTCCGTGCATTTTATAACAGTCAGTTCCTTGTTCTCTGTTTCACTGCGTGTGTTTCATAAAAAAAATAAGGTTATAGCAAGCCAATTTAAATTGTTCACTCTTATATCGTTACAAACTATTGCTTTGTATCACATATGCTTACAATCCTACGAAAGTATTGAAGGATGTTGTTTGTATTGCAAACAATTTGCATCATCTTACAAACGAGTTGCTTCATATTTATTACAACCTAGTTTTTTTAGTTTGCAATGTGAAGCAACGCGTTTGTAATACAAACTAAAATCGTTCGTAACTTACGTAGGATTTCAAGCATATCTAATACGAATTTATTTCTTCGTAACGATTTAACAAGTGTTTGTTTTAGAGTTTTTAAAGGAAACCTTCGTCTTTATTTACATCTTTACTCCCATTCGTTACGTTTTGAACACCTGTGGCCGGTATTCTGTGAGCAGTGGAAAACAAAGGTCGGATGGAGGAGGCCTACCGTGAAACCTCCCAGTCAGACGCTTAATAATTCAATCATGTGCAAGAGGGAGGCCGCATGGCCGAGGGCGGGGCGGGGCGGGGCGGGGTGGAGCACCGCTCCTCGCTCAGGATCAGCGGCTGCTGTAGTCCACCCCGCCCCGCCCCGCCCCACCCCACCCCACCCCACCCCACCCCGCCCCGACCTGATATCTTCCACAAGACCGGAGACAAGACCACCCTGTTCAGGCCAAAGTCCTTGAGCATTGCCACGGATAAGTTGATGAAAGAGAAAGGGGGCATATCACGAACTAGTTCATCTCCGTGGGGCTTGAGGTGCAAGGGAGGCAGTCCACCTGAAACCAATTTATTAACTGGTTCACAGGCGTTAGGGCGCGTTAAAGCATTGCCGGGCACTACAGGCAGGATCATCTGGCGCGTGCTGGTAGTTTCTTACAGCAGCGATCTTCCTTCTCTCTGCCGCAAATTTTATTCTGGGCCACCCGCCACCCGGTTCCGCCCGAGATAGGATTCCTCTCCCTTTTGAGGATCAAGCGTCGTGAGGGTCGCTGGGCCCAGCCTGGCGTCGGTATTGGCGCTTGTCTTTCTCTGCGCATGGAAATGCATTCGGTGACAGAACCGCCTCGCGGGGTTTGGAGAGAGAGAGAGAGAGAGAGAGAGAGGAGAGACAGAGAGGAGAGAGAGAGAGGAGAGAGAGAGAGAGAGAGAGAGAGAGAGAGAGAGATCTGCTTTTTTCCTCGCATTTCCCAGCTTCGCCGCCCCGTCCTACTTCCTTCCGCGCACTGCCCGAAACAGCTGACTGGGACGAGTAGCAGGTGGTGAGGCTGCCGCTAGGGAGCGCTAGCTCTCGGCCGTGGCGTGGCGTGGCGTTGCGCCGCGGGCTCACCAGATGGCGGGGCACTCGCTTGCTGTCGAGGCGAGGTGAGGTCTCTGCAGCGCGGCCGGTGCTGTCGCTGCGGGCGACAGAGGCCAGTTCAGTTTCATCAGTTGCAAGCCAGGCTCCGAGCTACGCTCAGCGCTACGCTCCGCCACGCTGCGCTCTGTCTCTCTCCACATGACTGGCTTAACGTGACTCCAATTGCAGGCAGAGTTCGCGAAGCCTCTTCATTATAGCGTTGTTTCACTCCCGCAGCTCTACTTCTTCATTTCAATCACATGGAGAGAGACGAGGCAACAGTCATCCTTTTCACAACGCGCACCCGTAGATGAACTTTGAGAGTCGCTTTATTGCGTTAGTCGGAGCGTGGGTTAAAGGTCAGTACAGGGGTCAGCAGGGGCAGTTTGAATTACAGTGCCCCTTAACTCTCCCCTGTCACACATAACACACACAATCACCCGATGAGGATACTAATCTGATTACTTTGGTTCACGACTCTTGTTATCGAAGGGTGAGAGACAAAGGTCAACTACGGTGGTCTTTAACCTTTGCTTGAATGAGATTGCTTCTGGCCTGCACCTTATTGACAAGCTCGTCATTGTTTTGCCATCCAATCAGGCAGGCCTGATGAAGTATAACAAGAGTTAATGCGTGTACCTTCTGAATAAGTTCCTCGAACATTATCCGCTCCCTCGTTTAAAACTCACTTTGTCGTTCCAAGAGAAAACGCTCATTTCGTGGTTTGGCGATGTGCCAAATACTCTCTATATTACCAGGCAAGTGTACCAGTGTACCCGAAAGACTTGAGAGATGTATACTTATCTGTCGTGTCACGTCTGTTCTTGGCCCTTAAACTTACGCGCTGCCATGCTAGATTATACTTGGTGCTGAGGCGTGCACGAGAGACGAAAGTGATCTGGTTTTAGCGAGAGGGGAAATTCTTGCTTCGTGTTCTGCCCTATGAGAACCCGAAAGTACGGTGGCTTGAAGAGTTATTACTCTTTGTCATGATACGACCACAGTAGGTTTCTTAACCCGAACTTCTTGCAGCTTCGCACAGGCCCCTGTAATTTGAAGCAAAGCCATCGCAGTGACAGTAGGACGAGCACGAAATGTTTTGCACTCAGGCCGCGCTGTGATTGAGGGTCTTAGTTGAGCTGGCAGGAGCGGAAGAGGAACTGCCTTGTCAGCTCAGCCAGACAGCCCCCTCTCACCTCCCTCGTAAGACAGGACCTACCCCAGGACGAGAGGCCCGTGATGTATACCACCTCACCCTCACAGCTGACTGAGCTCAGCGCCCGCCAGAGCCCGAGCAGCCCGAGCCGATGCACACTCTCGGCCTGATATCAACTCTTTTTAAGTTGTTTCTGAATGTTTACAAGTTGAAGTAATACTTCGGAACTGCTAATTACTTACTGTACCCAGAATTCGGTCGTCAGCAACCAACTTTATCTTCAATGATTTGTGTTTGCTTAACTCATTTCTTTGTAAGTACTAAGCAATTGCTGATTGTAATTTTCTCACTAATTTCGAAGCTAGTTACAAAATGTTTAAAGTAGCCGGCTCAGAGTGTTGTTTGCGCCTGGCCGTGTTGTGACTGGAGCATGATGCTATTCATTCGGTGTCTTATTCCTCCATTCTTTCCTGAGAAAATGACCTCCTTTTGAAAAGCTGCAGCTTTTCTTCCAAAATTATGGTTACATTTTCTGTTTTTAGTTCTTAGCTACCTGATTGTTTTTCAGAGTGTAGGCCTGGCTTTGTGTTGGAGGACACCCGCATGTCACTAGCTACACGCGTGGGCTGCACCGGGTTGAGGGGGGGGGGGGGGGGGGGGGTGGGCCGGCAAGGAGCAAGCGAATAAGCGACGCTAAATTACTAGGTTTGTTTGGAACATCCCGGTTGACGTCACACTCTCAAGCAATGATGAGCCGTGATACAGCTCGCTCTGTCTCACTTGCTCCTTTCACTGGCCGCATCGTTCTGTCTCACTCTGTCGTCCTCGACATGGTTTTAAGATAGCCACATGTCAGGGAAATAGCGATGTACAGATTTTCTTGAGTACTGCCCTCGACTGTGAAGGATTTCGTAAGCACCTGTGTTGGGTTTGTAACAGTCAGGGAAAATCTACGCTTACGTCAGGGATTTGTCGCGAATGTATTGTCGTGGTCCTGAAACAACCCCATGGTAAAAAAAAAATGATCGCTTGGAATCCAAGGATATAGATGGATAACTTCAATGGTCCTTGTGGGCTTTTCAGCATTGCCGCAACCTTGAAAATTCATTTATCCTTGAATGTCAAGGGATCGTTTTTTACCGTGGCTGGGTCACGACCCGCACGTTGTTTATCACCTCTCTCGAAACGACGTGAACGGACGGTATCAGTAGGGCATGACACAGCAGCGGCACTCTACCGGTGGTGGACCACAGGGCGGGGCTGCGTGCGCGGTGGGGTGGGGTGGGGTGGGGTGGGGTGGAGTGGCGTGGCGTGGCGTGGGGCCGGGAGTCCACCCTGCCCCCATAGACATCATTACCGAACCATTCCATCACCCCGGGCTGTACACGCCCGACCCAGTCCTCAGTCGCCGCTCGCTCGATTACAACAATACGCACCCGTTCTGCTGAGCGGCGCAACAATGTCCGTGGAAGAACCAGGAGCCGGCCGATAGGCTGCGTGGTGTATTGTTCGTCGGGGTACTGGGCGGTCACGGAAGAAACAAATTTTGACTTTTTAAGGCCTGTCTGTAACTAGGGTACTTGCTACATTCTTAGGATCACCCTTGGCAGATGGCGTCTGCGTCGCCGTTCTGACGAGGAATTCTAAGGGTGAGCCTTGGGACGCTGTTGATATATCCCAGATTCCAAGGCTGACCCTTCGAATCAAGGCCGTAGCGCCCATAGGGCCCGCCGGGCCCGGGCCCCCCCCGAAATGTTGCGGGCCCGAAGGGCCCGCGGGCCCTCCTGGAACCGTCACTCATACTCAGGAGTCTCAATCCCTGCCCAACACACTACTGTACTATGCCCGAAGCCGGCGCGCCCAGCCGAGCTCGTTACTACGCGATTGTTGATTGTTACCTGCACTGCATCGGAGAGCGAGGGCGACATGAAGCGACAGAAATCACTTATTAGCTTCTTTCGCAAGCAGTCCAGAGATGACAAGGTAATTAATTTCCTCTCACTGTATGCGTAGCTTCCAGCGGCCCTTTCCTAATGTTCCTTTACACCGCCGGTTAGGTCGAACATGTTCCTACCGTCCCTACTGAGCTGCCAAGCAGTCCAGAAACACCGTCGCCCCCGCATACTGCCAAGGCCAGGGAGAGTTCTTCGATTCGCTCGTCTGACCCGCTTGACCTCGGCTTGTACGTTTCCGGAGAGGTCATAGAAGAGGACCTCAAGTTCAAACTTGCTACTTGTCCGTGGCGTCCTGATGAGCATTTCCAGTTTCCGTCCAAATTGCAAGGTAATAAGTACTACAAAGTTATTGGAGGAATTTCGTACAGTAGAAAGGGGAAACATGACGCTTAGAGCTATCCTCTCCTCAGGGATGAAGAAAAGATCATTCCAGCTGTCATGGACCAAGAGATATCCGTGGCTGGAGTACTCAGCTGTGAACGATGGCGCCTTGTGCCGCCCCTGTGTCCTGTTCGCCAAGCGGAGCGGCGTGGGGAAGGGTGACCACACCTACCTTGGTCAGCTCGTCTCCGAGCCCTTTCGCCGTTGGAAAAACGCCCTGGAGGAGTTCAACAAACACTCTGTGAGGGGTTACCACACAACAGCTTGCCAGGACTGCGACAACTTCATCGCCACGAAGACCGGCGCGCAGGCTAACGTCGCTGCCCAAGTCCAGCGACAGAGTGAGGACGGAATGAAAGATGAGTTTTGTATACTTAGCGCTGTGGTTGACACCATTATTTTGTGCGCTAGACAAGAGATAGCTCTTCGCGGTACAGATGATTCCGGTCGTATCCAGCTTCAGGATCCTCCTCACAATGATGGTAATTTCAGGGCCCTATTGAGATATAGAATGAAGGGTGGAGACAATGTTTTAGCTGAATCCATGAAAAGAGCTCCCTCGTTTGCACTGTACGTCAGTCCTCAAATCCAAAATGAATTTATAACTATCATTGGAAATGAAATTATTGATAAGGTAATGGAACGTATTCGAGCTGCTAGGTTCTTCACAATAATGGGAGATGAGACTACCGACATAAAACGCATTTGTCAATTGTCACTGTGTGCTCGTTACGTTGATGTTATGTGCAAGCCTATGATTCTTAGAGAAGACTTTCTTCAGTTCATACCTGTGACAGATGCGCGTGGGAGAGCACTAGCAAAAACAATTGTTACGGGGGGCACAGCTCTAGGTCTTAATTTTGAAAATTGCCGTGGGCAGGCTTATGATGGGGCTTCAGCCATGAGTGGCCAGTTTAATGGTGTGCAAGCAGCAGTGAAAGAAACATACGAGAAAGCTCTGTACACTCATTGTTCCAGCCATTGCCTTAATTTGTGTCTAAATGACGGTGCAGATGTTACTGAGATCCAGCAGGCCGTAGGAACAATGAAGGAAACGTGCAACTTTTTTAGGAGGTCAGGTCAAAGGTCACATGTTCTGAAACAAGCGTTTGCTGCAAACCCTGATCTTAGTAATAAAGAGCTTGTCCGTGTGTGTGAAACACGATGGGTCGAAAGACACAACGCTGTTATCATATTTGTTGAGGCCTTAGAGGTTATTGTTGATGCTCTTGAAAATTTGGAAGGTGGTCAGGATGAGCAAACCACTAGGGATGAAAAAGAGAAGTCTCCGAGTACTCTTCACCGTGCATTGTGCAATTTCAGATTTATTGTCACTATTATAATTTTAGAACGTTGCATGTCTGTGACGTATTCCCTTTCTAAAACTCTTCAAGGTGTGCAGCTTGATCTGTTTGCTGCTATGGAGGAAGTTCAGAGGTGTATTGATATTTTCCAAGAAATGCGTGAGAATGACGACACTTTTCCTGAAATCTATGAGAGAGCAGTTGAAATCGCTAGTAGATTAGGAGTAGAGCCTGCAAAGCCTCGGACTGTAGGAACCCAGCGATATCGCTCCAACCAGCCAGCTGACAGTGTGGAAGAGTTCTACAAGCGGTCGGTTTTCAACCCCTACTTGGACTACCTCCTGTCCGCGCTTCATGCAAGATTCGCC
>CABIKL010001135.1:0-16838 GCA_902196195.1 Aptinothrips rufus | reverse complement strand
CCCCCCCCCCCCCCCCCCCCCCCCCCCAATCCCCGTCCGTTCTCGATCTAACCTAACGCCACCATGCTTTTGGAGATAGGCCGTCGTTTTTAGTCAACCGCCCCTTCCCCTTCCCCCCAAACACTTCACTTAGTTCGGGGAATGGGGCTCTCTCCTTACATGCTCTGCCCTGCTGACGCGTAATTCTGCACAGCGATTATTACAGGGAGCCGGTCTGCGAGTTGACGGCACCATGTCACGCCAACGCAGAGGGTACCGCGGGTTAGGTAATACTGTCAGGGTCAGGACAGTCTGCTGACTCGGATGTCAAGCCAAGAAATTCAATCACACTTGCTGTTGTCATCACCACACTTCACAGACAGTCCACAGAGCTCCACACAGCTGAACACCTCGCGGACTGAGCAGACTGACAAGGGTGAACACTGCAGCAGTGTGCATAGTGTAGTGGGTCATGATGGGTACTCTTAACCTCCTACAGACCTCAGCTTTTAGCAAAACAGAACTGGGAACAGAGATTACAAAAATGAGCACTATCTTACCTGTCGAAAGAGAATATAGCCTTAGCCTACATCATTGTTTACGTGAGAGCGCCGGCCTGAGCAGCACATCCCTCTCCCTCCACCTCCACCCAGCCCCGTACGGCACCGTACGGGACCACCCGGTCACTTCCGCCCCGCTTTCAGTGTCTAGACCCTAGACTACACTGACCAGTGTCGAACACTCAAATCCTCAAATCATCACAAAATCATAAAGCGGCATTTTCTGTTCGTTTGAGTTCGAAAGTTTCAGCGCGAACGAAACGTACCTCTTCGAGAGATCGATCTCGGTGGTCGTTCATTTCCAGTTTACATCTCTGCTCTGCGTCAACTTCTTGAACAACCGGCACCGGTGTTTGGTTCACGTTCTAAACCCGCGGAATTAACGAAGGGCAAACGTTAGACACTTTATCGTTCAAAAGTGGCAGGAAAAATGGTTGAGATCAACAATGTCAATGAACTCACAGATGCCGAAGCTGAGCAGTATGATAGGCAAATTCGTTTATGGGGTCTCGAATCCCAAAAGAGGTTAGTCGCTCTTTGACATGTTATCTTTTCCCATTGGATCTCTCACATTTTGAATTTTCCTGACCAGTTTTTCTTTTTATGTTATCTTATAAAGCTTTAAAACTCCACTATTTGTGTTGAACATCAATTTTCTAATGTTAATTTTTCTTTGTTTAGGCTTCGATCATCTCGAGTCCTCATCATCGGAATGAAAGGCCTTGGGGCTGAAATCGCTAAAAACGTAACTCTAGCTGGTGTGAAATCTGTCACTCTTCTTGATGATGGTGTTGTCACTCAAGATGACATTTGTTCGCAGTTCCTTGTGCCTCACGACCAAATTGGCAAGAATGTAAGGCGTATTTTGTCGTACAGTGTTTTCTATTCTACCCTAATTTTACTCTTGTAAACAAATATAAACCATTTTTTTCCTATTTACAGCGAGCTGAAGCATCGCTTGCCAGAACGCAGAACCTCAACCCAATGGTTAAAGTGACAGCTGATACAACTAGTGTTACTAATCATGCAGATGAATTTTTCTATGACTTTGAAACAATTTGTGCTACTGAATGCTCATGTGAGCAGTTGCTACGTTTGAATCAAATATGCCGTGAAAAAGGCATCAAGTTTTTCTGTGGAGATGTATTTGGCTTCTTTGGTTTTACATTTGCTGATCTGCAAATCCATGAATTTGCAGAGTAAGTGCCAATTTTAAAATAATTTTGTTGAAAGAATTTGGTGATATAAATTTATAATTACATGTAATGCATGTATTTGATTTAAAAATCTTAATTTGCAGGGAAGTTACCCAGTATAAACCAGCTACAACTACTGATGAACCAGAAGCAAAACGTGCAAAAGTTGAACCAGTAAAGACCACAGTGAAGAGATCTGAAACATTTGTGCCACTTCAGGATGCCTTGGAGGTTGATTGGACATCAGAAGCTTATTCTAAGAAAGTTAAGAAATCGGAATCATCATATTTTTTGATGAAGAGTAAGTAATTTTTCTAGAACGTCATTATGTAACTATTGCATCGCTAAAATTGCAGTCATTAATCCCTTTGTTTTACTAGTTCTCCTAAAGTTTCGCTCGATGCATAAGAGGGATCCAGCTCCAGAACATCGCGAATCTGATATCAATGAGCTTGTAAAACTACGGGATGAAGAGTTGGCTAAAATGACAATTCCTCTTGAGAAAGTCCCTGATACTTTACTGAGGTAAATATTCTAAATTTTATGCATGATATACACCTTCTTTTATCTAACTGTCTACACACTCTCTTACCCTTGTTATTCAGTTATTTTTGTTGATTGTTCATTTTTTTGCCCCTTACAGCTTGGTATTTGCAAAGATCAGCCCAGTTTGTGCAATTGTTGGTGGAGTCCTATCACAAGAAATAATCAAAGCTCTGTCTCAGCATGAAGCCCCTCATAACAACATGTTCTTCTTTAATCCTGAACGTAATCTTGGGCATGTTGAATGTGTAGGAGCCTGATCTGGCATGATTTCATAACATTTTACTTAATCTTTTCTTCCACTTGCTCTCTTTCAGAGTACACATGAACACAAATTTCTGTTACTATAGATTGTTCCAGCTATTTAAATCTGTTCTTCAGGTAGAGGTAACATCATTTGTGCTGCTGAATTTTACTGCCACGAAAATAGTAAATTGTATTATGTTTTTCTGTATCTTTAAATTAAAATCTGATTATTGATCTCTTGATAATCATCTGAGTTACCTTCAGTGATATCCCGATTGCCCGAATTACGCACCAATCGCAGTTTGATACATTATGAAGGCACCAGAAATGACATTTTTTGCCAGCAAGTCAACATTTTACTTTGTATTTATGTATTTAAAACAGTCCATTCATACAAAAGATGAACTTCCAGAATGTCTCCAGAGCAAATGCAAGGATAGGGTTCTTTACCATTGAGTAAGAACATTATATACTGTACAACTTTAATAAAAGCACACACGAACGAGAACATTCTCTTTTTTTTTGGCTTTGTCAATCAACTGTGGTGGGATTGAGAAGACTATTCTTTGTGCTGTTTTCCATTCACTGGAGTTGAAATGGACAGCTTAGTGGTTGGTAACGGTTGAGGTTGTGACGGTTGAAATAGAGGAGCATCTTCATAGTCTTCGCTGAGTTTCTTGGCAAGAAAGTAAATCTCTGCCAGTGCTATGGTCAAAGCACAAGCAACACCAAGCAGAAGTCTGAAGCCAAAATCCAACGATCCCACCATTAATTGGACTCCCATGAAACCAAATGTAAAGCCAGCTCCAACTGACACAACGAACTGAAGCACAGCAATCATGTGAGAGTTCAACATCTTCACTGTAAAAACAAAACAAAATACAGAAATTTATATCTCTAAACACAAAACTGGCCAAAAAAATCAAGGGAAGAAAAACGAAAAATTGAATATTGGAGAGAATCCTCATTCAAGTATCAAGCTTGGAGAATGAGCACACGTTGAGACTTACTCTGATAACCAATGCTGTCATCGGGGTGGCGGACCCTAACATTATCAACATTTTTGGTCATTGCTTTGTATTCTCTCTCTTCTTGTTCCCTTCTCAATCTCTGCACCCTTGCCTCCAGTTCTGGGTTCCTGGATTGGAAAATAATGTCCATATAATACAAGTAGCAGGATAGAAAAGAAAAAAAATGGATGGAAGAAGAGTAAATACCTTTCAGTTACAGGAGGCTGAGGCAGAACAATATCACACCCCTCCAGAAGTTTGTGCAGGTAAATACCAGACGCTTGGTTTCCACTTTCATGCAAATTTCTGACTTGAGCATTTAGCCAACTGAAATCCTTTACACACAAGTAAGCGGGACTGGAAGAATTCTCAAGAGATGCTGAGAGAGCAGTTTTTCCACCACGTTTTCTTAATGGCACGATGGGGGAGCAAATAAATTTGACTCCCTCAGGAGCATCTTCTCTGTCCTTGAAATTCTCACAAATGAACTCCTTCAGAGAAGCTGAAGGAGATATTTTGATGACGCTTTCATCAGCCATTGTTTTGCTGATTTGATCACTATATAACTGTCCTTCACATCAGCTATTCAGTGGTTCACTGGCTAATATGGAGCTTGGCTTCAAGGTCACGATAAAATTCACGGAGCTCAGCTTCTTTTTCTTGGAAAGTACTGTCTACTCTTGAGCAACGACCAGCCATATCAGAAATGAAGTTTTCCCAATCAGCCTTCCTCAAAGCACGCTTAGCTTCAAGACTTGTGTCCTGAAAACAGAAGCACAAGTTATTTTACAGGATAAACAATCGAGAAAGCAAAAGTCATTAATGACAGTCAAGGAACATACAGCTAAATGTTCTTCCTCACTCTTAATCATGCGATTGCACATATTAAGAGCTGCATCAAGATTTGTGTTAAGTATTGGCAGGAATGCTTCACCAGATTGCTTAAGTCGGTCTACTTGAGTATCACGGATTTCAGTCACTCTTTCCAAAACCACAAAGAGTCTCTCCACCTCTCGGTCTTGACGCTTCTCCTAAATAAAATAAAGAAAGAATAGGAGGTGAAAAACGCCTCTTTTATAGAAACCTTTCCTAATTTTCATGTGTCAAGATATAAGAAGATGTACCTCAAATTCACGAAGAAAATGCTTTATTTCTCCACTTAAGTAAGGCCGGTGATCGAAGAGTCGGGTCCAAATTTCACCGCAATCTGAAATAAAATACGCTGAAGATAAAATAAAAAGTAAAAACATAAGATAGGGGGAGGCTGAAAGAAAAACACTGAGGACTGCTCTAGGATAATATCAGTCATGACAAGATAAGTGATGTTTTGGACACATACAATACGAACGCGTAAAAGAAAATTATTCAGCGTCGTTAAGGTATTTAATGGATGAACAAGTCCGTAACGTTATTTAAACCAAAGTAATCCGTGGCAAAAATCGTCATGTGACAGATACTAACCCTTCACGATCGCAGCCATTTGTATACCTATCGAAGATAAACATCGATTCCGAACTCACAGCCTTTCTGGAGGAACCTTGTGCGTTTTGTGTTCGGGTCGGGCCTGCTTTGGGCGCCAACCTCAACTGCTCTGCGTAGCAAGCAAGCAAATCAGCTGTTAGCATCACCCATTCTCGTGATTTGAGCTCAACGTATCTTTACATCGTGGATTTGAGTAGAGAACATGTTTACGAGGAAAAAAGAACGTAAGCAGCTTAGCGTAAGGGCCGCGACAGACGTTTAAATCTCACTGTTTTTACGTGCAGTGAGATGCGCGCTCGGACACGACGGGCGCGAGGTTATGTCAGCACACATTGCGTGCGCGATTACAAGTAGTGCGCCGTGTGTGCAGAGCTTTGAACGCTCATGAGCGAGATGCTACCTGGGGTCGGGCGAGGAAGAGTGAAGAGTTATCCAGCCTCTCCGTCACACTGTCACGCCCGAGTCAGGCGGTCGCTCCCGCGCGTCGTGACGTGACGAAGTCCGTGCGCTGCTCCCGTGCTGGCGCCCCGTGCTTCAGTTCCACAGGCACTGTCGAGCAGGATGGCACGAGACACCAAAGTACCGGTGAGCTCAACAAATCTTATCAAAAGAGAGACGTGGAGCTAGAAGGGGAAAAGAAATAAAGCTTGAGTGTCGTGTTAAATGTCGATTCCCTCAATTTGAGCATTCAGTTTGGTTCGAATTTTCTCGGTTGTTTGAAATGGTTATACACAGCTAATTGTTATTTTGAAAGCAAGCTATGGTCTTCCTACTTTTTCAAGACGGCTCATACGGATTTTGTCTTCGAAATGGGCCCAAAAATTATCAACAAAAATCTGGATAAGTAGCTTTCTTTGAAATGTCATGTTTCATGTTTGCTGTGTTTTCGATATTTGTGTTCTAATCTCATCTCGGGGTTTGATCTAGCAATCTCAGGCATGGTTTGGTTACTTTCTGGATTTTCACGGCACTTGGTCGTTTGTAGGTGTTGATCTTGACCGCGCTTGCGACCGTTCTTTCTGCGCGGGTCTCTCTGCGCCCTCCGAGGGACATCCGCCACTCGTCTCTCAACTCGCCTTCCTACTTCCACTTCCACAACATCACCAGCAACGGCAACTTCGAGGCTGGACATATGCGCGGCAACCCAGGCCACTGGATAGCAAGGCACGAGCACCAAGAGGGACCAACAAACCGAGGACACGTGAGTACGCCTTCTAGGAGAAACCAGCACAATCCAAGAACAGTTCAATTTCTTGAGAACTTTTATTCAGAAACACCAACGTAAGTAAACGTTGTTACTTATTTTTGTTGTGGGGTCGGAAGGTTTTGAAGTAATACAATGAAAACATTCTTGGCAAATTACTTTTAGACTCCTTTTAACGATTAACAAAGTTAATACCTCTTCTCCAACCTTCGTCAGTTTAGAAAATTCCTTTTCATTTTAAAACCAGGAAACGGCGAAAACGTTGCCAGGCTTATCTAACTTAGCCCGGGGAAAGAGGTATGAACCAGGAAGAACAGGATGCTCGCATAGCGTTGCAATGCAAGGTGCAAGTGCAAAGGTGAACGCGCCGGCCCCACGGCACCCGGGTGGAAGGGTTGGTGGTAAAGGGGGAGGGGGGGGGAGTCGAAAGCAGCCGTGACAAGTGACGTCACACTTGGTGGCGAAAAAGCGTGAAGGAGCTTCTTCGTCTCTCGTGCATTGTGTTCCGGCTGGAGAGCACTGAGACGGTCCCGCTCGTCCACTGTGTCCAACACAAACTAACCTAACTTTCGCGACTCAGAAGGTAAAGCAGGAGCTGGGCGACGAAAACAAGCAGGCGAAGCGAATGGAGGCCGACTCTCCAGAGCGAAGTAAATGAGGCACCAACACTGTTATGATTGTTTTGAGGACCCGGCGGCCTCCCCCTGCACCCTCACCCCCCTCCCCGGCCCCTCCACGTCGCGCGCTTCCGCCCGCATTTCAGGAGGAACGCGTCTGTCTGTGTAATGTACCGTATATTTCCATTCATCGGTTTATGTTCCTCACACCCACAATGTCACCATACGCAGCGCTGCCACGATTAGTTTGCACTCCATTAAAGTGTTAGTTTTGATGTCGTTCGTCTGCTCGTCAAGCAGACTGCTTCTGCCTGATGATACAAGTAAGATCCTCTTTGAGATGAGTATTGTTTTGAACTCTGTATGGAAGGTGATGCCAGGAAGTTGGTACTTACATCTTAAGGAGTAACGCCGCGCCGGTTGACTCAACGTGTCCCGCCGAAGCTATAGGCAGATCGCGCGCTTGCAAGTAGGATGGGTTGCCTAACGCATAAGGCGTTTCGAGCCTTTGGCCACCGTGGCAGTGCAGGAGGCGGCGGCAGTTCAGGAGGGGACACACATCATTTGGTGACCGAGATCTCTTGAAGCACATCCCGTTCCTGCCACGCGATTTGTTGGTTCTGGGTGGGCTATCTAGCAGAGCCGTTTACAACATACCAGACGGGGTATGGATGGGAGACCGTTGTGTCGCCTCTCTCCTTCCCAGGCTCTCTACACTGGGAAGACGGAAACTGACTCGCTGTGCGATCCTTTCCAGAAGGAAGCTGAACACGACAGACAGGGCTGTTTGCAACAGCAACATTGGCTGGCGGGTGGTTCGAAACGCTTATTACCAGCTCGTTGGAAGTTCCAACACACCTTAATTTGGAAAGCCAGATTTTGCAACCTAAATTTGCCTTGACTATCCGTCTTGACGAAAAAAGAAGCAGGCGCCACTAGCCGCGTGAATGGTTTAGCGTTCTTAGAAGTAGAGGTTGAAACAAACTCAAATGTCGAATCCTGTCATGGCAACCCCTTATCAATTACGAAATAATTTAAGGCACTTCAATTGCGTCAAAAACTCACTCCTACGAAAGAAAAAAAAGAAGAAGAAGGCCGGTAAAGGCAAAGTCCTGAGAAAAAAAAAACAGGTTTTTTTTTCCTCTACTCGCGATCATATACGGGTGGATGCTCCTCGTTACCATCGGCCCCTCCCAGCCAACCAGGACCCCCGGGGGCCACGAGCAGGGGCGGGGCTGGGCGGGGCGGGGTGGGGTGGGGCGGGGCGGGGCGGGGCTGGGCGGGGCGGGGAGCAGCTCCCTTCCGCCCGGCCCCGCCGCTACTGTATTTGACCCGAACATATCCCGCGCCTCTTTCATTCGTTATCATGTATCGCGCAAATCGTTGTTCTTCAGGCAGGCCGACAACCCCGCTGTGAGGACATTTCAAAGGACTGGGCCTCCTACAGGTATGGGATTGCATATTTTGGGAGATTCCTCGGCACAATCGGACCACATCACAATAAAACAGTCGTCAATTGTAAAAAATAAATAACCAAAAAATATCGATGTTAATTCAGTGCGTCTGAGCCTATCATCGCGTTCTTCCTTGAGATTTTCATGTGTGCATCCTTCCTGGAGTGACTTTATTATTTTCGCGTATGATAATCCCATCGATGTGCTTGTTGATTCACTACGAGCGACTGAGATGTCGTGATGAACTGTTGTTCCAGGTCCGCTGGGAAGGTGGGGGCTCGACCGGACTTCAAATCTGGGACCTGCATCACAACGGGCTGGACCATGACTCAAGCCTCGAAGAGCCGCACAGGAAAGTACTAGTCTAGAGGAACAAATTTACCAGCATTAATCTGCAGCTACACTGTTTAAAAAAAAGACCGCCTAAAAATCCGAGATTTGGGGAGCGCCTTCCTGAAGCCAGTATAAAGATTTACGAGAAAAAAGTAAATTTCCCCTGAATCAGGGAACTTTTTACCTATTTCTCGTAGATCTTTAGACCTGTTTCAGGAAGGCGCTCCCCAAATCCCGGATTTCTTTTTACAGTGTAGACAGAGTGACACTTGAAATTTCAAGACGGGTGCTGTTTTGGGACGAACGCATGAATTTGTTCCACGTGTATTGGTATTTATTTTTATTTTTTCTGCAGCGGTGAGCGGTCAGATTCGAAGCCCGACTGCCCGCTCCAGCTCCAGCGCCGTGAGCACACTACCCTCATCACGAGGGACTGCAGCGGCAACCCACTGGAGCCGCCCGGCGTCCGGCTGTCTCCGGGCCAGCCGCGGCCCCGCCCCCGCCCCCCGCCGCCCCCAGCCGCCAGCCCCGGCCCCAGCCCCCCTGCGTGGCGCCCGACCGAGCCGCAGCCCACCAACGTCTACTTGCACGTGAACAAGCGAAGGGGGTGGGGGGCCACGAGCGACCCGGGGCGCAGAGCCGGGGCGGGCTCCCTCGACCCTCCCCGGGGCTTCGAGCCCACCGCCACTGCCACTGGCACTGCCACTGCCCAGGACCAGGACCACCTCCGCGGTGAGACTGAGGGAGGGAGGTTTTGGAGTAATATCCGAGTCCACCTCTGCAGCCTTATGATAGCCCATTACTCTAAACTCGGACGAATCTTCCGGTAGCTGCACCCAGGGAACAAACGCTCGAATTATTTGTCGGAGTTCATAGGAAAAAATAACACAAGAAATTACTTTTTTTTAGTTTTTTTTTTTTTACATTTTTTATTTGCAGAAAAATTAGGAAAGTGCACTTTTTTAGCTTATTAATTTTCTAGATGCATTTGAAATTTTTCGTTAAAGTTTTTGACCTGGGATTTTGCTTTCTCCTACAGGAATGAAGCACGCCGATAAGCAGCTCATGTTTGGTGACGGCAGCTATCAGGCGGCCTCCACCAAGTCGTCACACATGTTCAAGCTGCCCCTGAAGGGCGGGTTCTTGAAGGGCGGGCACATGAAGGGCGGTCTGAAGGGAGCCCTCAAGGGCCCCATCAAGCTGTCTCCCTTGAAGGGCCCCATGACTCCGGCCATGATGGCCAGGTTGAAGCCCGTGTTCTTCCTCGTGCCGCGGCCGGGCAACAAGATAAAGGGCCGGCCCTCCGCGCCCAGCATGTTCCGGTTCAAGGACTGGATCACCCAGATGTGGAACGGCGGCTGAGTGCTCGGTGCACCAAGCCCTCCCGGACCGGAGGAGAAGTCGAGGGGACGGATAAATCGACCTAGAACTAGAACGTTTGCCTCTAACGTGGAACAACACAGTATTTTTACGACTGATGAAACACTGTACTAACTTATGTTATTCGATGGGGATGGGGGTTATGCCTGGCAGGGGAGGGGAGGTGTCCCGCTAAAGAACGACGTCACTTAATGACGTAAGGGATGCTTCAAACTGTGTGGAACGTGATACTCGGTGGAAAACATTTCACACTGCTAAAAAAAGAAATACCTGTCTTGGGGAGCCCAAGCAAGCAACCAACCTTCCCTAGAAACCGGCGCGAATTAACACCAGTTTCGAAATTTTTTGGGGTCATTTTGAGAGCTATACCAAAATGATCATGACACTCTTGAATGCATTCCTATATAATCCCCAAAACGAGCCCCCAAAATTTTGAATCTGCGTTACTTCATCTCTGCTTCTGGGGAAGGCCAACTGCTATTTTTTTTTGACAGTGCAGTAGCAGTTCTGTATGAGATTCATCTACACCCCGCCTGGGCAATGAGGCACGAGCTAGCTAGAGTAAGCCAGAGCAGATCACTGGACCGGTGGTGTGACTGCCAGCAATATGAGCCAACGTGCAGGTCGCAGCAGGGCGAGTGAGACGGAGCGAGGCGACCAGTCCGGGGAGCGAGTGAGACAGAGAGGTGTGCGTTCCATCCCTCGTCGCGGCTGTGCACTGCCAGGGCGCTCCCGTGTGTTTGTTTGAGGGCCTGGCACGTTCCAACTCTCACCGCTGTTCATTAAACTAACTGGGCGACGACACATTCAAAAATAAATAAAGCGTGATCACCTTCTGATGCTTTTAACCGAGCCTTCCTGAGCTTAAATACCTCGCCTTCTCTTCTATCACCCGTTTTGTTGTTCTTTTTTTTTTTTACCAATTTTTTAAAAAACAAATTCCACGAGAAGCATCCACACCATAAAAACCTCGAATCACTCTGCACCCCTTCTCAGATAATCTGGGTGGCGCGCACCCGCGCACTCAGCGGGGAGCAACAGGCTATAGCAGGGCGCCACGCCACGCCACGCCACTCCGCAGCTCACCCCCAGCAAGCGGGACTCGGGAGCAGCGACCGTGACCATACCCAAGGGAAGAGCCTCCCACTTGGAAGACTCGTCCTGGATCGTGGCATGGCGTGGCGCGGCGTGGCGCGGCGTGGGGACTCACTTGGCGCGGTCTGTTGTAACCGCCACCTGCAGTCGGACAGGCGTGACCCAGCGCGGAAGCGACGGTGTGCAGAGCTTGAAGGGACGCACGCATGAATACCCCGTGCTCCGAGGGACTTTTAATGGAAAGGGTGAGAGGATGAGACTTGAAACGTGGAGTAATTGGCAATCGATGACTTAATGTCCTCGACCCTGGGTGGCCTAACTACCAGTTCCGACGATTAATGCCTTTTCTTCAAAATATGAAAGGGTTGCAGTGTTTGGCAAGAACACGGCCCAGTTCTATAAACATTAGTTGTAACCAGCAGCTTTATGTCAGTTCGCCTCTGCGGAAAACACTTTGCAGTCGCTGCGGAAGCTGCAGCGCAGGGGTGGTCCAGGCTAGTCCCTCCCCGCCGCCCATTCAAGACCCTAATAGCCGCCACAACAGTAGTATTTTGCTGCTCAAAGTGTGCGGTTTAGAAGCAAACCAGAGCCTTACTCAAGTAGTGCCCCCACACAGCCCCGCTCCGCCCCGCCCCGCCCCGAGACGACGGCAAGCCTCCAGCAGACTCCAGCCGGCGCGGCGGCGCGCCGCCGGTCTGTACAGTCAACTGTTTCTGCGCGCCCCCCTCCCTCCCCCTCCCTCCCCCTCCCTGTCATCTCCCACGTAAGGCCTGGGGCCTGCTGTATTCTTAGCTGCTGTATCCTTGCGAAGGATACTTACGAGGCTTGTGAGGCTATTCATAATACACTTATTATTATTGAGCCCTTCTCCTTTTCTTTAGATTTTGAAGTTCCCACGACGAATGGAGATCATTCGAAAATACGCCTAACCCCTTCCGTGGCGTAGTTCGTGAACGGCCGGCCCCTGTTCTGTTGGGATCTGCACTGCACTGTCGAGCTGGCTGCTGCTCTATTCGGCTCACACTGTATCTGGACACTTATAGATCACAAAGGCCTTGCGTGCCTACCAGGTCACGTTGTATGTCCCGCTGTTTGAGCGGTTAGCGGCCGCCGGGCCGGCGCGGCGGGCAAGGAGAGGAAAAGGGGTGCGGGGGGAGGCAGGAGGAGGGGAATTTGGCCGCAAATGGAGGGAAGAGGTAAGGTGGGGGCATGGAGTGGAAATGACATCCGCGAGTGGCTTGCTTCGCACTTGTTCACTCAGTCGTTCATTCATTCGGTGTCGCGCCGACGTGCTCACATGTCATGAGGTCGTGTGCTCTCCATTGTGAGCAACCTTGGGAATTGGCTCTATCTGACTGCGATCTGCCTTTCGTATGAGTTACTCATCACCAACACCGAGATTTTCTAACGAGCTGTGTACTCCCTAGAAATTAGACCTATCTGACGGCATTTCAAACTCAAATAGGGACAAAGGGGCGAGGACCAAACGAGAGGCACTTCAATGAGAATCACAAGGCGGCGAGAGGGATACGCCGAAATAAAGTGGAGGGTGGACAACTCTCTTAAAACCATGTATGGACATGGGGAATGTGCACCAGACATGCGTGAAATATTACGGAATAGTCCCGATTTTCTGTTAGGGTGTAAATAGCTCGGTAAATAGTTTGGATTTTGTCTTGTGTTATTTTTCTCACAAAATTGAGGTTTTTTTCCCCCCTAAATTTGTACATAGACATTTTTCATTGTCATTGGTGTGACTCGGTTCACAGCTAACGACTGTGTAATCTGTAAACGAATGCGGCGAGTGTAAGGTGATGGAGCGACGGGTAACGTGACCCTGTTTGAGCAAGCATTTGGACTGGACGGCCGGCCGTGGGTGGGTAGCAGGTACCCACGGGCTCCAGCCAGCCGGTACAGCGGTGGGAAACGGTCCAGGATCCTCGCTCGAATGGGTCCGCGACGCGGCGCGACTGTATGACCGCGCTGCGCCACGCCACGCTACGCCACGCCACGCCACGCGGCGCATTGCACAGCGCCGAGCACCGCGCAGCGCGACGTCCCCGGCGTCCGTCCAGCCACGCACAGATTCGACCACCGCCTGCCTGGTCGTGCGGTACTGGGCTGCACAACTAGAGAAACTGCAAGGGGGATCCTGCGCTGTCTGCTTCTTTGGTCTGTTGTGTTGACCAACACAGTCGTTCGTGCTCGATTTTCTTTTAGGACTTGACACCAAGCCAGTCAAACTAGGGCACACCAGGCTGAGAGGACGAACAGAGGAACCCGTCACAACTCAGCTACTGTACCTGTTTGACGCATAGTGCTCGGCGCGGCGGCATGTCTGCAGAGCTCAGCTCCCACCGCACCTGATGGAACAGTGTCCAGGTCACGTGACTGCGTCTGCTCACCAGTCTGCAGGCCAGGATGCGGTGGCAGTAGCCGGGGTGGCAGTGCCTGTAGCAGTGTGTGGCAGAGCCGCCGCCCTCCCTGCTCCTCCCCGCCCCGCCCCGCCCCGCTGCGCTGCGCCGCGCCGCGCCATGCCCAGGCTGGCTGGGCTGGGATGGCGGCCCGGTAGTTAGCTGTTAGCTCGAGCTCCTCTCCACTAGTCAGTGGGCGGCCGAGGCAGATCGCGGACGTGCCGGGCCGCGCCGCGTCAAATCCAAAGGCGCGTGCGCACGCGCGTGCGAGTGAATGAGCGAGTGACAAGTACTTAGCACTGACACAGCGTGCGCGTGACGGGAGTGAGTGAGAGAGAGAGAGAGAGAGTGAGTGATCGTGACGTGATGCTGCATGGCGCCCCGACCCGTCCTGCTGCTGCTGCAGGTCCTCAGTGTTCTGCAGGGCCCCCTGCTTCAGGGCATGGATACCAGCCCTTCCAGCCCCCTGGAGTGCGCCGACCGCTGCCCATTCCAGGTGAGCAGAGTTGGCGACATTTCATATTTTTTTAATTCCTAATTTTTCTATTTTATTCGAATATTTGATCAAAATTTCACATTTTTTTGGCATTTTTCGCGAAACGGCATGGAATGTCACCCTAACTTACGCTGCCAAGCAAGCAACGTAAAAAAAATACCTGTTTTGTGCAGCCCTTCTCGAGAAACAGGGGAGAAAGTAAAAGTAGTTTCGAAATTTTTGGAACACATTTTTGAGAGCTGTACCAAAATGACCAGGACACTCTAAAATGTTTTTCTACAAATTCCTCTAACCGAGCCCCGAAATTTTGAAACTGGTGTTACTTCGCACATTTGTTTCTCGGGAGGGGCTCCCCAAATCTGGCATTTAGTTTTACAGTGAGCGTACGTGAAAAAATGTACAGTTATGCGTCCACTCAGGAGTCGATTGATTACTGCTCTTTGGATGCTACGTTTCATTCTCACGAGACTGAATTACTCCCTGCTCGCACTTGTATCCAGCCATCTTCACTGACATGAGGACAGATACGTTCGTTTTCTCGCTGAATAACATCGCGCTGAATCCCAGCCCGTGAATAGACCATTCCGCTAAAGCAAGAAAAGAGAAGAATCTGAATAAAAACTAAAGTATGAGTATGAGGACTTTAAGCTGCGGATGGGTGCCGGAAGCCGTCTGGAGGCATCTTCGAAGTGTCGCTGCCTAGGTTTCTCATACTCGTCCTTTAGTTTTTATTCAGGTTCTTCTCTTTTCTTGCTTTAGCGGAATGGTCTTGTATTGCGCCGGACCGAGTCGCATCGCACACGTTCCGTATTCACGCAGGGCCCAAGAAATAATAAATGGACAAGCCAGTTTGACGCATTACATAAATTGGACCATCATAAGCCGTGCCGGCCTGCTTGCTGCTACTTAGCAGTACCCCCCCCCCCCCCTTCCCTTGCGCCCGGCTAAAGTGACCGGCTCGCCACTAATTCCATCACCGAAATTTGATGCCTCCGTCGATACAGCTTACCTCCCGCCCCCTGTCCAGTCCCCTCCCCTGCTGCAATCATGCAACTTAGAAGGCTGTGCGCTACTGCATTCTCAGAGTGATTTGGAGCGCGAAGGGAACGGACGCTAGAGGGCAGTTCTGTAGTTACTTCATTGCCCCCTGTGTTAGACGAATTTATAGTTTCCTGCTTAAAGAGTGTTGCTGATAGGATCTCGCCAATCACCTCTAGGTTTGACCGCTACAATCGATAGGACAACAACTCGGCACTTCCCGCTACAAGTGTTCAAAAGCTATCCTAAAATTTTCAAATCAAATTCTATGCGTTCAAACAATTTTTACTTATCATCTTATTCAATTATCATTTCGTTAAACATAAAGTTTTAATCTGTTGTCGCTAAAGAGAAAGTTACTAAAATAAAAATTAGGTTATTTCACTTTTTCGACCTATTGAAGAGAAAGTGAAATATGCATACTTCTTTTTTATCGGTTGTTGGTTTCATTTTCACACCATTCGACCCTTACCCGAAAGTTTTAGTTCCAAATTAGCGTTTTCGTATGCCGCCTTCTTTAACCTACCTCCTCCAACCAAAATGGGTACTGCACTCCGTCCACACGGCGAGGATGAGCCGAGCCGAGCGGGCCTTTGTCGTCATCCTGCTGTGAGTTGGAAAGCAAAGATTGACAGAGAGCGGTTGGTCCAGGGCAGTCCAGTCCCAGACCAACAGGTCAACTTCCGGTGGGTGCCCCTGCCCAGCGGGCCCAGCGCCGCGTGGAGTGAGGGGAGTGGTGGGGTGGGGTGGGGTCCGCGGTAACTCATGCGCATCGCATCGCGCTCTCCCGTCCTGATGTGAGCAGTACTATGTCCTGGGTATGAACTGCCAGTGCCGACTGGTGCTGGTGAGTCATGAGCCTTCCAAAACATACATCACAGCGATCGGCCGTACGAAGACTATCGTTACTTTTTCCGTACGGTCGCAAACTATCCTAACTTCCAGCAGCGCGTTGAAGAGTATCGTAACTGGGCCGGACTTCCTGCACTGCAAGTTTCAAAACTCCAAGTTGAAGGGCCACCCTTCAACCTTATGGGAATGAACCATAGGCCATTCCCTAATCCTTCAAGTTGAAGAATTGAAACTATCTGTGTGCAGAGTTACGATACTCTTCAACGCGCTGCTCGAAGTTAGGATAGTTTGATACCGTAAAAAGTTACGATAGTCTTCGTAGTGCCGATCGAAATTAAGACCGACTGACAGACCCTCGAGTTGGGCTGTAATACAAAAATTAAGCGAAGAATCCTTGAGTATTCTGTTCCCCCGGCGAGCTAGTTTTGCAGGTTTGAAACATTATAATTTGAAAGTCTCATAAATTGCCGAGGGACAACAAAGTGTTGTATGGGAAATATGATGAATCGAACGGGAATGTGGCGTATTTTGAAAGTGGAGGCGACGTAACGTGATAGTGCTTTGACGGTTATGCTGGACCCGGTTACCGTATAGAACTTCTCGTGGAATAGTCATTCAACTGGATATACTACTTGCTGGCCGGCCCGGCCACGTAGTAGCCCGAAGTATCTCCCGTGACCTCGACTTTTACACGAAGCATCCCCAACTCACCCGAAGAGCCCGGTCCACCACCACCCTTTCTAACAATTACCACCCGATCTGATGTGAGGAGCGCGCACGTCATCCGAGCAATGCCGAAATTTCCCGAAGTAGCTCTGGCTCGAACGTCAAAGTACACGAAATACAGGAAAAAAGATCATTTCAGGACCATAAACCGTAGAAAAATAAGTAAATAGCTGAAAAGATTTGAATCTTACCGAAATCGAAACTTACCGGCCA
>CABIKL010001134.1:0-16840 GCA_902196195.1 Aptinothrips rufus | reverse complement strand
CCCCGCCCCGCCCCGCCACGCCACGCCCCGCCCCGCCACGCCACGCCCCGCACGGCTAAGTCCTGCAACTCCTGACCCCCAGCTACCCCGAGCTCCCCTTCCCGGGCAGAGCGAAGGTCCACCCGCAGACAATGAGCCCTTGAAAATGAAACAGACTTGGTCCCTTAGTTTTAGATTGATATAAAATGAATATCAGTGCTCTAACCTACGCACAAGTGACTTTCAAAGGAAGTCTCTCGGAAGCATCCTGTCATACAGACATGGTATAGAGGCAGCCTGTGTCCTTTGCAACTGGCTGTCTTGTTTGATTTGCATGGGTTCAGATACAGCTTTCACACGGTTTCAAAATAGGCTTCAAAGCGGTGATAGGATAAGTTTCTTCTGTTTCAGTGATAATGGCGCAATCATGCAATTAATGCAAGTGATGTTTTACCTTTTTTTAATTTGATAGCACTAAATTTTCTGAGTCTTCCGTCTCAGTCTAGTTTCTTGGCGTCCAGGCCGAAGCTTCTGAGCCCCGCGAAGACCGACTTGGTGATGGGGATGATGGATGTGGCGGGCGGGTTGAAGCCCTGGGAGCCCCCTGGCGGCAGCTCGATGGTGTAGGCCTTTGCGATACCCGCCACGCCCTTGGACCAGTCGTCACTGGCTCCGGCAGCGGGGTCTGCAGGGCACAGGACAAAGTAAAGCTCTAGATGGGACAGAGGTGCGAACTGTGCTATCATCTCTCAAACTATGTCTAAAGAGCTTGGAAGAGAAAGGGGCGCGTCCTCCGTGATAATCACGCGCCGACATGGCCGGCCGGCCAGATACTTGAATAAACCAGCAGTTTCGACTTACATAGCTGTGCACTGTTTTCTACTACAAATGAGACGGACCCAGCTTTAATCATGGCTGCATTCGCGTTGTTGCCGATTTCAATCTAAAAAATAAGAAATGACATCTCAGCGTTATTGATTGGAAAAAGAGTATTAAAGAAGAGCTGGGGATAACAGAAACATTGTAGTGTGTATACCAGTTCCTTTTCGTCGTCTGCTGGTGGCAGGTCGTAGTCGTAACCCCAGGGGTACAGGATCAACTAAAACACCGCAAAGTCAGAGGAAAAATTACACAATTTTCAGCCTCATAGTTCGCATTCAAATAAAAATAATTTGGTTCGACCGACATGTCTTACCGATCCGTAGCTGTGAAGAGTCAGGTACATCTTGATACGTCGCTTCTCGTTTTCTTTCAATATGTAATCCCGAACAACCTGGGACTCTGGCTCGGAGAAAGCTTTCGGGCCAGCGTACGTCTCACTGCAGGGGTAGGTGCTCACTCCAGACTCTGACCGAACAATAAACTGGCTGATTAGTCATCCCTGGCGCTGGAGGCGACATGACGGCAGCGAGTGAATGAGGGGGGGGGGGGGGGGGGACTCAACTCACGGCCCCAGTGGAAGCCGAAGTTCCTGTTCACGTCGGTGCCCTTGCACCATCTGCTCACTTTGCTGCTGCGATTCTTGCGCCAAAACCGTTCCTGAAACACCACCGGATTTAAGCCAATTCTACAATTATAGCGACAATTTCGTTCTACTTGATTACACATTTTGACAAGCTGTAAGAAACATCTTAATATTACAGTACTTAAAAACTATATAATCAACAAAAAAAATTAGCAGAAAGAGAGCCACCCGTAGCGACTCCCCCTCCGAGCTGGCGGCACCAGTTCTGCCAATTATTGAGGTCCCATAAAGGATTCCCGTTCAGCACTCGTACTGTCAAGGCCAGATTCGACGTTTCCCCGGTATTCGAACCCCTCGCCACAAGGCGGTTCGTTTCACCCAGGTTCAACGGACACTAAACACCCGTCCGCGCCTTTGCAGGCTTGGCTAAGTGATGAGCGAAGATGTAAGATGATTTTTATCCCCTTGAATGACTGGGGGAGGAAGAGAGAAGTTGAAAAATATCGGGAAGATGGGATTCGAACAATCCTCCTCCGGCCTCAAAGTCGATCACTCTAACCACTCTGCCACAGAGCTCTGTGCCGAGTGCGGTGCATTCAAGGCTGCCGGTGGACTGATCGCAGAGTGGGCCCAGATCGAGGTTGGGCGGGCGCCACTGGCCCATCGTACTCACTCGCGTGTGGGTGTACTCGTAGCCGTCGGGGTTGACGAGCGGCATGATGTACCAGTCCAGGTCGGCCAGCAGGTCGGCGTTGTCGTCCCTGTTCTCGGTCAGCTGCTGGATGAGGTAGATGGCGACGGGCGGGGCGATCCACTCCCTGGCGTGGATGCCCGCGTCCACGTACACGGCGCGCGGCGCCTGGTTGCCCGACTTGGAGATCCGCACCACCCACATCTCGCGGCCCTCGAAGCTCCTCCCCGCCGACTCGAGCACCGCGATGTCCCCGTGCGTCTGGTTCACCTCCTTCAGGTAGGCGGTGATCTGGGGCAGATTAGGTGCAGTGTTTTAGAACAGATATTCAAGGAACTAGGCAACCAGTCGCACTTTTCAGTACGATGGGTTGCATACTTGACTGGCGCTCAGCCAGCTGACACAGAGTGTACTGTTGTAAGACTCACTCTGGACTAGGGACCGACCAGAGAGAACAAAATCAGACGCATACGTCATCTTTCATTCGTAGGTACAAAGAAAAGGTGCGGAAGGAAGTGCTGGTCGGCTGCAATCGGTGCGAGCCGCCAGCCAGTCCAAGTTGTGCTTACCTCGTCGTAGCGCATGTAGCGCTCGAAGTCCGGGCCAGACCGAGCGCTCCTCCCCGCCGGCCTCACCTTCTCCTGCTGCTTGGCCTCCTCGTTCACGGACCTGCAGGGGTAGAGCGTGAGCAAGAGCAGTCGCTTCTTGACGGCAGTTCCACAGTCCTTCGAATATTCGTATGATTTTCCCTTTCAAATCGAAGAACTAAGTTTTGCAGTGTTGACAATCAGTGCTTACTCTTGAACATCGAGGTTGGTGATCTCGAACCGGATGCCCTTCAGCTTCAGGACCTTCTGGACGGAGGGCAGCGAGGCGGGCGGCACCATGAAGTCCACCTTCTTACCGGGGGCGATGCGGTGGGTGAACATGTCCACCTCCCGCCACTGATCGATAGCTTCGATCGCCTTCACTTGTTCGAGCGTCGTCGGCCATGCTGAGAGGATTTTATACCTGTTGACATGCAGGAGGAATGTAACCGCCGAGAGAACCAAGCGTGAAACGTCGTTTATTCAGCGCAGGCAGAACCCCTCACGCGCGGAGTATAGCTGGATGAATTACTTTACCATCACTCAAAGGAAGATCTAGCATGCATGCTATACTCGACATTTGCGTCAATTTCAATGCTAACAACTTTCACTGCGTTCAGTGTTGCAGACGACTCAAATCGCATTCTTCAATCAATCAGTATTGGTAGCGCTGAGCCCAGAACATCCTTTCATTGGGGCTGGACGGAGCCGTGCAAAGCAGACCACGGGAGTGGAACAGGAATGGCAATCCACCAGGCGATCTATTGAGTCCACGAATGAGAAGCGTCAAGCAACACTTTCCAAATCACTCGTTTAGAAACGAACTTCGATTCGAGTTTGTAATTGGGGTGTATTCTTCACGTTGTGAGGCAGCTCAGGGTCGCCAACTACCGGCCGCGTCCACTGCTCCTGGTTTGTGTTTGGCGCCGTAAATATGGGCAGTAAAGGAGGCCGATAACGAGGTAGAATGTAAGACTATTGCGCGGGTCGAGTACTCTGCGAATAAAAAGTTTCGCGGCATTTATCGATCGTTTACATAACATTGTTGTTTCAAAGTCACTTTTAAAAGTACTTAGACCAATATTAATCCATTTAAGGCGCTTTTTTTTTTTAAAGAAAAATATGAGAGACAGCTTTTTAAGTGAAATATTTTTTCAGGTAGTATGAAATCAATGCGAATCAATGAAACAGACTATAACGGGACAGTGTCTCAGCGAGCGGACTGTACTCACCCTCTGTACGGCTCTGGGCGGCTGGTGCTGGCGGCGCAGGCGACAGTGGCGAGCCCTGCCAGGAGGGCGAGGACGAGGAGTCGCATCTTACAGTCCTTGTAGGTCTGACAACAGAGAGCTTATCTCCCTTCCTTTTATACGCTCTCCAGGGCCGAGGACCTCCGCTGCCCACTTCATTCATGCGTCATCGCCTTGAAACGGAGGGACAAGTTACTCTGCCGAAGATCTGGAACCATCATGAAGTTCAATCCGACACGAAAGAAGCACCAAAGTAACAGAAAGACCAAACTCATATAGGGCGAGCTCCAATCACATTCGGGCAGTCCGAACACATCCCGTTTGCGTCCGAACTCACCCCAATTCAGGCTAACTTCACCTCAAAATGATTCAAAATGATGTCATTTTTTCGCCAGTGTTAGTCCGTTACTAGGGCAAGGCAGAGCCGAAATAACCGTGTGATCGACTATTATTGGCTTCGAAAATTATTTCCAACTCGTTCCTTACAGTGTAGCCGCATCAAGGGGCGGTGTGCAGTCTCTCCCTCGCAGTGCTTGCACTGGCCACCTGCTCGGTGCAGTGCCCTGCCTGAAGGAGCTGAAAGAACGCAACCTGGGATGCAACTCTATGCGACTCAGCCGCGGGCTCGCGGGCTCGTGGGCTCGCGGGCGCGGGAATGGTGGGGGAGTGGGGAGTGGGGAGGGGTGAGGGGGACCTGCTCGGCGCGGAGCGGCGCGGCGCCGCGGTGCTGCCGTAAGGCACGGCCAAGTGACGGCAAGGGCGGCGGGCTCCGTCTGAAAGTGATGAGCTGGTCCGCCTGGTCAGCAGCCCTGCCTGCCCTGCCCTGCCCTGCCCTGCCCTGCCCTGCCCTGCCCTGCCCTCCCCTGCCCTGCCCTCCCCTGGAGGGACCCCTCACTCGTGTATTCTCTCGCTCGCGCAGTTCAATGTATTCGTTTTACTATTACTGTATTCTCTCTAATTCTTCAAGAAATGTTGTCATTACCCCCAAAAAACGCGGTTTTAGTCTTTATTAGGGTGTACTTACTAGAGATATGGCTTGAAGCGGACGTAAGAATAAGAAAATGGCTTCCAATATCCAGGTGAAAGGCAGGAGGGAGTTCTTCCACTATTTTCCCCTCCTCATCTCTCGCCCGGCAACTAGAAGTTCCGCATTAAAATGCACTGATGGTACGAAAAATTACTCAAACATTTGTGAAATTTATCGTCGTACATATCTGAGGCGTCTTTCTTGTGTGTCGATTCTCGGTCTGCGATTGGAACTCCACCTGCCCGTCGCTCCCCGCATACCTCTTTAAACTCTCATCCATTGCTGTAAAGATCATCAAATTCCTCTGTGCACCGCGGCCTGTTGAAAAGTGCTTGTGTTTTGTTTTTTATTCGTGTGAGCGTAAGCAGCAGCTTATCCGCACGCAGCGTCGCAGCGTGTCCCCTGGTGAGGCGCGATCGGGCGCGCTGATTGATCTCATGGAGTACCTGCTCGGAACTGAGTCAATGGTAACTCTTATCTAATCGGCGCGGCAGGCGGGACCGAGCACTGGCCCATTGCTCTACAAAGAGGTGGCTCCGCTCGGTCAAGGGTCCCCCGAGCTGATTGCCTCATCAGGCTTACTTAGGAGCTATTTTATCACGGAACTTCTTAGCCTCCAGGCCAGAAACAATTTGATCTATATTCCGAGCGATTGGGAATCGTCGTGCAACCCAAAGCCGATCAGGGGTCCATAGACGTGTACATGACTGCCGTAGGACCTCCCTTTGACTGATCTCGACGTCTTAGCAGGAAAGTCGCTTTCGCTTGACGTCATATCGACGTCTCTTTTTAATTCGAGGGTAGTCAGTTAGACGTTATTTTGACGTCGTTATAACCACGCTCTCTTCCTGGGTGTGGGAAGTTTACGACTATAGCTGCTTCCTGTGAGTGAAGGTCCTCTTCCCGCCAAAAAGTAAGGTCATTCCCCGCCTCCTCTCCCGCCAGTCTTTGCTCGACTCGCCATGAATCAGCGCGTATGATTCGGCTCTTAGTATCATTACTACTTTTCGTATGGTTGAGGTAAAAATAAGAAGCAATTAATTGAACTTGTTTGTTTTTCGTCACGTACCGTATTATTTATCACAGTCAACAGTTTTATTGTGCACTGTTGATTGAAGAAACGAATTTAACATCAGATTATTTTCAAAATAAATACGCCATTTAAATCAAAATGCCGTAGATATGACTTAGAAGTAACGACGAGAAATCCTGTCGGAAGCGATGTGGAAACGATACCGAAAGGATATCGATTCGGATCTTTCGACAGATTTTCGACCTAATTTTAATATAGTTTCCGACATCAACTTTTCTCATTTAGGATGCGGCTGATTTTGAACATCGGCACCTTACCGATCAGCCCTGAGCCAGAGGCGATGGGAAAGCAGCGAGTCAGATTGAATCTTATGGGGTTTGTGTGAGTTCGAGAGAGACAGTCAGGAGGGAAACCCCGCCCGGCATCCCACTCGCACTCACGGAAACTCCACAAGACTCCATCTCAGTCGCACCTTTCCCAGTCAGCGCCTGCAGGTGGCGCTGTGATCGCGCTCAGTGCTGCACCAGCAGGTTGTTCTTGGCCAGGTGACTCCTGAGCTCCTCCGAGCAGGCACTCGACCAGTCCTCCTGCTCCTCGGGGGTGAACTCCGTGGCGCTGCCCCTGCGGGAGGGGTCGTCCTCGATGTACGCGCTGGTGACGTTCATGACCTGGAACCTGGCCCCGGGGTGCAGCAGCCACAGCGTGGGCGTGTCGACGCAGGACGAGCTGTTGGCGAGGATCTCGCCCTCGACGCGTACTTCACTGCGGCGTATCGCCAGGGTCACGGTGTAGTTGGCCGTCACGTTCGGGTGGAACTTGGTCTCCAGCGGCACCGTGCTGCAGTCAAATGAAGATCGAGACGCTCTTTTTAATGGTCGTTTGTGCACAGAAAAACCAAAACCCAGAATCTTGGGCAACCCAACCCAGAAGCCAAGGATAAAAATATAATTTTGGATGTGATTTTGAGACCTATTTCAAAACGCGTTTCGAAGATTCCTGATCATTTTGCAACAGGTCTCAAAATGACCTCCAAAAACCTGTGTGACATTTTTACACGATGAGAAGTATGCAAGTACGCGCGAATTTTACTCGGCTAAGGGGCTCATAATAGACGAAGATTATCGATCGGGTATCGATAGTGACAACAATGTTGAATTTTTACTAAGAAAGTCTCAAAAACTGTTTGTGACTTAGTTTATGGACAACCCCCGAGAACAGTGCCCCGCGATGGTTTCCAGTACTCACGCCTCGACTGTCGCTTCCTGAAGGGTTGCATTGGCCGCGTAATTTATCTGGCCGTGCACTATGGTCAGATCAGGGTCACCGGACACGTCGAACTCTTCGTAATCAACCGCGGAGACACTAAATAATTAACGTGGGGCAAGTTGATCTCCGTAACATGTTTTAAATGAAAGTGTATTACCTCCAGCACTAGGAAACACACTCACCCATCTCCTGGGGTAAATTCATTGCCATCGCCCTCTTTTGAATATTTCTTCTCCAAGAAATTTGCAACGTAAACTTGTAGTCTGTCGTACTGGTTGATTTTTATGACAATTTATAAGAAAAGAAGTCAAAGATAAGTAGAAGTAACAACAATTAAAAGTCTTGAGCCTCATGTCACTAGTCACTAGATTAAGTTACGGACCGGAATAATAAGGAAGCACTCACCTCGTCTGCTGTTATATTGTTACGGACTGCCGCTTCGATTGAGACACTGTTTATCAGTCCAGCGATCAGGATAATCCAAAGAAACTTCACTGCCTGGTAAAAAATATAAGTTTGTAAATTTAAAATACTGTCGAATCGAGTGTCGAGGTTTGGGTTCGAACACCGGGTCCAGTCGGGTCCAGTCCTATCCAGAATGCTTCTGAACTAATAAGGGGTGGTAAACTTTCAGATCGGTAGTTTCAGGATACCCGTCACCGAAGGGTACAAACTGTTAGTACCCTTCTGTGACGTATGTCACATTAAGCTCAAGGCATTGCTATATGCGGTTGGTACTTAGCACAGAAGCATAGAGGTATACGCCAGGAATGGGTAGTAGCAACACTTTCGAAAAGTGTACCCCGGTACACTTTCGAATGTGTATTTACTACTCTATTGTTTTACCAGTGATGACGTCAATTTGATGATTTAAGGGAGCCCACTTCGGCATATAGTCGGCCGAATAAACTTAAACTGACAGCTCGCGGACTTACCGCCATCGCACTCTCCGCGTCGAGCTCCGCGTCGAGCTCCGCGTCCAGGAACACGACTGACTATTTAATGCGACCTCGCCGGCCTCGCCCCACTGTGCACATACTATTTGAGTCACATAACATGGCGCGGAGATAACCCTTCCTGACCCCTAGCTGACGCCTTCCGTACGTCTCTCCTCATTCATTTTCTTTTCTCCTTCGTTTCAGAATTCTGTTTCGTCTTGTGAATTGACGACTACTGCTTCTTGTCTGCTCCTACCTTTTAGGGTTCGATCGGTGTGATTGTTACAGTTTGCAGGGCGAAGAAACAAGGGCGAAGGAAACAAAGCAGAATACATGAGACAAGGGATAAGCTAGTTTTTATTTGGTAAAACGAAATACTGATAGTAAACATATGGTGGTCAGAGGTTTGCATTCTTAGTGGAAGTTCATTCCCATTCGCGCATAAGAGCGGAGAAGAAGATCTAGTTGTCTCTGTCGCACCTGCTCGGTTTGTATAAGTCTGTCTCTTCCTTTGCAGCTACCGTTCTTTCCCCTTTACTGCACTAGAGCAAGGAGAGGTAACATGGCGCCTTGCGTCGCTCCCGAAAGGAGGACGTGGCGTATTCCCAGCGAGAAATTGCGCGGTTGAATTCGAAACAGGAGCGTCTGTAATGTCAAAATCGGTGCCAAAGTGGCTTTAAAAACGACGTCGTTATGGAGATTCGACATCGAAACAACGAAGTTTTTAACTTTTTAACACTGGACATCGACACTACGACGAAAACGATACAGTTTTGAGAACCAATTTGGCTCTGATTCTGTAATTGCAAACGAGTGGCTGCGTCATCTCGAGAGCAATCGCGTCCTGCAGGCCGAGAGGCGTTCCTCAGTCTTCATCCTGAAAATTCAGAGAACGACTATTAGAACAGAGACAAGAATTCTTTCACCTATCGCACCCGACAAGAGAATGCCGGCACTGGGGGGTGAGACTACATTCACCTATTCACCCACCTGTCCGCAGCTGTCTTTCAGGCAGTGACAGACACAGGCCGACGGGAAGTAGAAGGTCGCTGTCCCCAAGCGCTCCATCCTGTACGGGGAGACGTAGTGAGTGCTGTTGTGCTTCGTAGCGGGAGCAAGGGCAGGCAGCGCAACCAGTAATTTTCGTGGCATGTAACTCTGCACGCACTTCGTGTCGCTGAGAGGGGATTCGGACACCGTGCAGGGCTCGTTAGGCCTCCTGGAGAGGAGAGAGCTAGGTTAGGTTGGGTTGTGTTAAAAAGCACCCTGCGAGAACCGTGTTTACGCTTTGACATTCTGTTCAAGTGCCTGCGAGTCATCGCACACTCTGACTCAGCGATTTCTGAACGGATGGCAATAGAGTACTCCGGAGAAGCGTGAAACGGAAGTTGAAGAAGTGAAAACGAAGAAGAAACCGGAAACTAAAACGCCGGTATGAGAAACCGCGCGTTGCGGACGGTCCGCTCCTGCGAGACATTGTCTGCAGCCGGGAACGGTTCGTCGTAAGGTGCGGTTTCTCATAGCAGCCCTTTTCTTTCCGGTTTCTTCTTCGTTTTCACTTCTTCAACTTCCGTTTCAGGCTTCTCCGGAGTCCTCTATTACCAAACACTCACGAACACTTGTTGGTGAGAACTCCCTGCTCGAAGGCGCGCATGCCGTTAACGATGATGTACCGTTGTCTGTCGTGGGCTACTCCTGCTTGCAAGAACCTCGTCACTGGCTGAGAAAATTGAAGAACAAAATTTTACCAAATTAGAAAGATCAGATATAAGCCGAAAAATCATTTCAAAAGCTACCAAGATTAAAGTCACGAGGTGATATCATCGTAAAAAGAGCTCTCCTAGCTGCTGTCTTAGTTACCTCCGACTCGCATAGCTGCTGATATTCTCCAACCCGTCCCTTAGGTGAGAGTACTGGTTTACTGACATTGAAAAAAAATTCACGATATCTCTCATCATGGCGAACGAGCAAATGCTGCAGGCACTGCCTGAGGAACGAAAAATAATATCTTTATTAAATTTTCTAATGTAGAGCTAATAATGAATGAAGGATTTCGCGTTACCTTGGGTAGCTGTGAGACAGGCCGTCGTGAAACTGATCCAGCGACTTGAGGTAAACATTTCCTGTCGAGAAAAAGAGGGTGTTCTGTAGGCGGATTGAGGAGCGAGCATACGATTAGCTATCATAAAGTGAAAATTCTGGTCATTTCAGAATAAGGTCTTGTTTCAGGACCTCGCCCTTGGTATGTTGGTTCTACGAAAGAAATGTGTCCTGTGACGGTTAGAAACGACACCCAACTATTTCCACTTTAGAGCCTAATCCTAACATCGAAAATTATAGAACGAACAACTCAGTCATAGGCATAATATAAAGAGAAAATTAGTCGGAGAACATGCTTCTATAGAATCGTGTCGTCCCCAATAAGGGACTGCGGCTTGGCTACGGGCGTGTTCCTGAGGACGATGATAGTTCTAATAGAAGGGAGAGCTTACTGACATGCTGACTTGAGAGACATTTGAGATGAAAGTGGACGGCTGTGTTATTGAAGTGGCCAAAGATTGCTATTTGTTTTGTTTCGGCGAACTGAGTCTCGGAGTAAATACATCGTGGAATCTTCTTCAGCTTTCGATTGCATCTGCAGCAGTTCGCTTGACCCAGAGAGAAATGATTTATCGAGCAACGCCAAACCGACGTCCAAATCCGAAAATTTCGTGGGAGATTTGACGTCGATTCCCCGCTTCGACCTAAGATCGACGCGACGGCGCATTTCTCACAGGGGACGCAGTTTTCTACAGTTGCGCGCAGAGTCCAACGTTTATCAACAGGACTGGCTGGGCTGCACTTTTGCTTTCACTTTCCCATATTTCTCACCTTCACAGTGCGATAACGTGTCCTGGGTCTGCGAGCCTACTCCCAGGAGAGCCAGTACCTTAAACAGACATCAGTGTTGCCTTAGGGCCAGATCATACTGCAAACTTGGAGTCCTGTCGCATTTTCACAATGATCTTTGCATTAACTGTAAACTTTTACTACTTCATCAAAAAAGTTTCAAACTCCTTAATTTTTCAGATTTATAAGCAAAGTATTGTCTTCTAAATTTCTCGTTTTCTTACGAAAAGTTTTCATTTTGCTCAGGTTAAGTTCACAATAAATCTCCCGAGACACGGAACCGTCACTATAATATGACGTCATCTTGACAATCTTGGAAAGAAAGAAGTCAGTCCCTCACTCACCACTACCAGAATCCCAGTTAGACGCCGCTCGCCCCTCAGCATCGTAGCTCTCCTCGCGTACGAGGCGCGCGGAAGATGCTGCAGCTTGCTGGCAATCGTCTCACAGTCAATCGTGATAATAATTCTCAACTCAAGTTCGACATTATTGATGCTGCGGACTGAGTCCACTGTCCGCGACTGACTCGCCTCGCCTCGCACATGGACCAGGCGGGGTGGCGGCACTGACACGGTCACGTGGACTCTGTATGATTCTAAGCTGCCCGGGTTCTGTATCTCTATGACTGTCGAAGTAGAACGACAGTTTTGACCTACGGCCATGGCCCTACTCCTCGCTCGAGAGACTTTCAATATCAACTTTATGGAGTCGATTTCAACGTGTCAGATAGCTATGCTCATTGTCACTTCTCGTTAAGGATAGACGATAGGACTCCAAGCCTTCCCTGTGAGGAAGTGTCAGGTCGCGGTGTATCGACGCTGCTAAAGGCCCCGCGTATCAAGAGCCGCTGCTGCGGAGCGTCGATACTCCGTGCTCCTAGCTCGATCATGGAATGTCGACAGATGGAGCTGCCGGCAACACATGGATTCTACCTCCACCCCACCCAATGTCCACCCTTTCAGACAGCCTGTCTTGGATAGAAATTTAAAAATCAGCAATCGCTTTTGGAAACCAATCGAAATCTAGCGAGACGCCAATAGGGTATTCCAATGATAACCAGACCGGAAACAAGAAGAACAAAACGACACGGCGAGCGGGGGAGCGGGGAGCTGCAGCGGGAATACCCCTCTCCCCCCTCGCCGTGTCGTTTTTGTTTTTCTTATTTCCGGTCTGGCTATCATTGGAATACCCTATTGATATCCAAATGCCGAGGAGCGAAGTACTAGCATAATCTCTTTCTGACAGAAATTCGTGATGGGATACCGAATGAAAGAGCGCTTTCTAAGGAAGCCCCGATGAGACCACTATATTTCACATCCCGAGTGTCATGTGGAACAGGACCCGCGTTCTCTACGCCCCTGTTCTGATAGCAAGCCGCCTTGCCTTGCAGCGGATCCGTAGTCGTCGCTTAACGCCTTCTAAACCACACAAGCCCTCCTCCGCTTCCCCCTTTCCGAAGACAGCTCAATTCCACCCCTAATTCTCGGGGATTTCAAACTCCGAACGAAGACCTTACCCTGCTATAGAGCTGCCCAAGACATCTGTAGGCATTTTTCACAGAACAGACGAAAGATGTTCGAGATGATATAGAAAATAGGTCTATTATTTAATACATCTTTGATACTTTACACAGACTACTTGGATTTCAGTTTCTTTTGGACGAAATTGAAATTAATAATGAACAGGTTTGGACTGCGCTGAATTTGGAGACATGCAATCGTAGTGGATGTTAAAATGTACAGCTCACTTCTCTGGGTTCTCCATGACAAAGTGACGACGGCTTTCCGTTCAGAGTGCTTGAACTATTCGTAGCTCCAGCTGCTGGAAACCATAAAACTCGCCTGCACAGCCCTATAACCGGCCGGAGGGCAGGGTAGGTCCTCTGGGGCGGTCGGCGGGTTGCTGCACGGCCGCTCCACGGCCCGCTCTGCCCCAATCTAATTATTTGATTAGATTATACAATTTAACTTGGTGTTATCGTCGGCTTGCAGCCACGCGCGGCGTCTCAGCGCGGCTCAGTGCGCGGCGAGGCGGGGGAGGCGGGCAGGAGCGGCGCGGGGCGTGGCGGGGCGGGGTGGGGCGTGGCGGGGCGGGGCGGTTACACCACTGGTGTCAGGCCGCCGCGCGACATAGAGAGGAGGAGTCCGTAGGGACGTCCTCCATCCTCCATCCTTTCACTCCCACTACTGCCCTTCAGCGTGGAACACAAGCACCTCTAAAATTAGAACTTTGACTTTAGTTTTGAATCCAGAAACGAGGACACATAAATAGTCTGACGCACGTAGGATTCAATCGTATCCGGACATTTCACAGCAGGCGAAGCAGGACTCCGGCCGTCCGACCCCGCCACGCCCCGCCACGCCCCGCCACGCCCCGCCACGGCTTGCCACGCCACGCCTCGCTCCAAGGATGAAGATGAACCATGCCATACCACGGCATCCACTTCATAAAGTCGGGACGAGACGGAGGTGCAAGTGACTTTACAGCGCCGAGCAGGCACCTCGAGGTAGTTCACACCCTTGCCCCGCCCTGCCCCGCCCTGCCCCGCCCTGCCCCTGCCTTACCAGGTACAGGGGCGGGAGGGGTGGGGGTTGGAGAGGAGAGGTTCAAGCTGACGAATGGAATTCTCACGGTCCCCGCTAGCAGCGCCTTGTCGTAAGTTCTCTAGGCTGACTCGCCTGCAGGACACCGCGGTCATCAACTGACACCCCGCAGCACCGCAGCAGCAGCCAGCAGGAGCCAGCAGCGGCCCGCAGCCAAGATCTTGTATCACATCAAACACACCGGCTCACATATCCCTGGGGGCTGTCCGTAAACCACGAGGCCATTTCCTCAAAGTTGTAACCTCATGCTTTTTCAAAATATGCACCCTTTAACGACTCGGAGTCCTGAATAAATTATGGCGGAGGTATCAGTCATTCCATTCATTGACACCTCAATCCTGCTCGCTTCATTTTCATGGTGGTGGTTCCACAATAATGAAGACTCTAAGGTGAAGACACATTGTTTATGTACTTTCAACAAATATTGGTAAATAAAGTAGTTTCGGGCGAAAATCAATTTGACTGTTTTTTCATGTTTACAATGTTGTTTGGATTTTATTACGTGCACAGGTTCATTTACCCTAAGCACTACTCAAATGTTGCACTCGAGTAGGTATCTCTCTTTTATTGCACTGCAGCAAACATTCTAAGTGTGAATGAAGAAGATCTCTTTATATACCGTGCGCCACGGCTGTTCACCAGTGGGACTCAAAGGGGAGAAAATACCTGCGTAGCGAAGGGCAGTGAGGTGCTGTCGTGGGCCTAAGAACAGTCATGCGTTCGGAAGAACAGAGAGAACCATCATAATCGTTCATCGCGAAGCGGGATAAGCCGTGACATCAGGCCCAAAGAGCTTGTCCAGAAAGTAGGCAACACCAATTTTCAGTTTCTGCGGCCTTCCCTCCCGCATACTGTAACGATATAACTTCTCCATGCCTAGATGTAGGACTGTCACAGACGGACTACCTCTATTCGACTGCAGCTCGCGTGATGGTGGCAACTCTCTTCCCCTCAAGTCTCTCTACTCGGAGGCAGTCACAACATACGCAGCCTCAGTAAGCGCATCGAATACCTCATTCCCATTCATGCTGGAGCCGACTTGATATTCGAGATGTGATTCCGTGGGCGAGGCTATGCAGCCAGCCTACACACTGATTTGCAGCAGCGTTCAAACTGCGTCGGGAATTTTTGGTGGAGACTACGAAGACCATCGTCCTGCCGCGTGTTTGGCTGAGCCCAATAAGATGAATTAAACTTAACTAAACTGGCTCGGCCAGTATCATCGACATCCAATGGGAGGCTAGCAGATTTTTAGTGTACTTTTGCGCTGCACCAACAAACTAAAGTGAAATTTTGAGTTTTGAGTGTTTTGTTCCTAATTTCAATCTCATGGACGATTTGCATTACATAATGTTGAAATACATACAAAAATTCGGCATTAATATCTTCAAGGGATTTAGGGTTTGAATACGTCTTAATTTAAGAGTTTCAGTTGGTACATCGTAATTTATGTTGGACAGCCGTGATGTTGAAAACGAATATGAAAACCTATGCGACAAGGAAGAATCAAATCAATGAAGATGAATATGAATGTGTCTCACGCCTGAACTGAATTGCGAAGCCGTAAGTCATCTTGGCTTTAGCTAGTATAGCACCATCTCACCTTCGTTCTTTCACACTAACCGCGGAGAACATATCAAATAATATGCCCAACGGAAGGTGGAGGGCTCAGGAACACAAACAAGGTTGGTATCGATGGTTGCAAATGGTTTGCAGCAGGTTGGCAGCGCCGGACGGCAGACGACGCTTGCAGTGGCTGCTTGCAGTCGCGCGGCACCGCTTTACCAAGTGTATCACCTGCGACCAGAAGGACCACCTACTTAAACTGGATAATTGACGCGACCGTAATTTTGTTATGACACGGGGAACGGCGCACAGTGGACTGCCCAGTGCCCTGCCGCCTCGAGCCATCGGGGCGGACGAATTGTTGGACCGAGAAGCCGGCGCTGTGGCGAGCCAGGCGAGCCAGGCGAGCAGCGCAACATTTCGCTTGCGATGTCAAACAGTCAGGGGATCACATTTAAAAAATATCTGTCACTAATAGTTCTGGACGCAATCAGACTGGAGGCTGACCATCAATTTTAACATTTTCGTCACGGGTTGAAGTAAGTAAGGTAAAACGATACGGTAGCTTGGCTACTAGGGTTAGAATCCGAAGAATACACAGGCACCATTCAGTGATGGCTCAGTGCAAACATGGTAACGAAGAAACTAGTTATAACTTGGATGCATTGACCAAAGTCTCTCATTTCACCTGATCTATGCGTTGGGGGATTGTAATTCCTTCAACGATATAGGCATTATCTCTAGCCATTCCAAATGTATGAAAATCAAGTCGAGGTTTGGTTGGCTGTGGGGCTTGCCCATGGCAGCCAGGATATTTACTCTGAATGTTTACTCTGAACAGTTTACAGACTACAATAGTTTGTATTATTGGGTTCATCCGCCGGCAGGGCAGGCACCGCGCTGCATTGCCAATCAGGTTCCGTGAATAGTAAGAGTAAACGCCGAATCGCGCTAGTGTTCGAACCTGGTCCAAACACGATTTCACGTGTTTCTGATAATGGTCAACAGATAAGAATGAAGTTCGACGACATCGGTAAAGAACGAGTGAATGCACTACACACAGGGAACAGATTTTTTGATTCCATTCAGTTTTTCTTAAATCAACGCATTTTTTGTCTTCTCTGAGATGACGCAAAACTTGTGTTCATACATGACAAAAAGTGCGTCAATTCAAGAAAAAGAAATCATTAAATGAAGAAATTTTTCTCAAACCAATGCACTTTTTGTCTTTTACGAAGACAACTATTGCATCATCCCACATTGTCTTGGTTCAAGAATTTATTTCCCTGGGTGTAGCGCCACTTTGGCGCTATCCCTTACTCTCTAACGCCCTTGTTGCTTTTACTCTATTTGCCTAATCGAGTAAATTATCACTAGAATAGCACATGACCGCCTGGTTGCACATTTTTAAGTTCAAATAAATCATAGGAGTGAAACGCTGCCCCCAGGCCCCCGACCTCCCAGACCCGTGGACGCAGTGGAATGAGGAGAGAAAGGCAGCCCGTCGCCGACGCGCAGCTCAGCAAGAGGACCAGGAGCAGGGGGT